>LJPK01000638.1:255829-289304 GCA_001430945.1 Amauroascus niger
TCTCAGTCAGTCAATCTAGCAACTCAGAGTCTTTCTGGATTCTACAAACACCTAGCAACCCCCATCAGCTGCATAGGCAGGTGGATAAGGTCAAGAATCTTATGGAGGAAGGGCTTGAGAGCTCACCCTGGGGCTTGGTGGAAGAATTTGATCAAATTATCAAGGTCTGCAAATACAGGATGGTCAGCGCCACCATTATGAAGAAGCAATATCAGGATATATTCAATGCCAATGAGAAAGAGAAGCAAAAACACAAGCAATCTACCTGCAGAATACCACATGAAGGAGGCCTAACTAGGGAAGAGGCTCAGATTTCTATTATTCCACCCACTGCATCTGCTGAACAGCCCATCATTCAACCTCCTGAGTCTGCTGCCCCGGGGCCAGCACCACAATCATGGGCGCCACCACAATGTAGCAATTGTGGCTCTCTTGGGCATAGAAGAACAACATGTTCTAGTCCTAGTGTAATTTAATTTAATGTAATTAGGGGTTGTTGAGCGTAGATAATTTGGGTTGAAATCTATTCAATTACTATACAGTGATTTGGGTGTTCGCTCGCTTGGGGTGTTCGCTCGCTTGTGAGTTACGTTAGCACATGTGAATATAAAAACATCCTGAACCCTTTGGGCAGACAAGCTATAACTGCCTAACCAGTCAGCCCTACTTGGCACATTTGCAAGACCTGGGAGGATAGCATTTACGAATGTGTAGTGAGTTAGGCAGCAAAGTTGTTTCTTTCTTGGACAGCATCACATTTAAACCCTAGATTTCGCTGAAGAAAAACGGAAAAAGAGAAGTTCAATATGTCCACAATGCAGTCAGTTAACTAATCATCATCCACTGTAACAAAAAAAACAGTCTCCATCCCTCAATGCCATACTTTCAGCCGTTTTCTCAAACGCCAGCTGGAAATAACCATTCACGTTCTTGAGCCTGGGACAGGCAAGAGAAGAATGACGCCGTGGTAAAAAAAAAAGAATAGAGGCGGGGTATCTTGCTTATTTACGAAACGGAAAAATAAAAACCACTTAGAATCACCATGATCAACACTGCCGTGGTTGCCCATGCCCCTGCTTTGTCTGCTGTTGTCATGGGCCGTGTCAGTAGCTCGTCAGGCTTCTTCTTCTTGGTGCGCACTCCGGCAGACGGGTCTCCCTTGCTCGTTCCGCCTGTATTGGCAGTTAAAGGAGGCTTCACCGTGTCGATCAGATTTGACTGGATAACCTCCAACGCACACATCTGTTCTCCCAGACCAGTGCCACCCTCGAATAGGCCCCTTGTCCATATCAGACCGCATGCTTGCCCGTCCTCGCCGCCTGTGCAGGCTTTTGCGGCGGCCATGGCAGAGGCGCGAAGCTTGGGCATGATCTGATCTCTCGTGAACGGCGCTAGCTGCGTTGTTTCGGCCATCCACCGGGCGAGGTAGGCTTTGAACGACCGTTGATCGACTTTGCAGATTCCGTAGGGCTCGCAATGCTGTTCGAACATGACGTCTGTCTTCTCGAAGAAAAACGTGTGAAGACCGTCGACAATGCCTTGGACTCGCTCCCGCCAAATAACATCCCCGCCGGTCTGTTGAAATCAGCATGGCCTCGTCCGAAAAAAAAACCCTTTTTAAAGATAAAGTCGACTTGGGGAATGGCTTACATAGTTGTACATGGCGGCTGCCCCAAGCAGATGCACACCAGCGTTGTACGTCCACTGGTCCCGATTGACTTCTGTGCAGTTTATCTTGTCGTCACATCCATCAAAAAACTGGTAATCGTGCGTTATCAAGTTCACTCTCTTGGTCCAGTCCCACGATTTAGTCGCCCACTCCGCATATGTGTGGTTTCTGGTATAACGCGCCAGCCTGGAAGCAATGTTGAAAAAGCAGCCATTGGAGATGGTGTTCTTGTAAGTGTATCCGGCGTTTAACAGGAAGATCTGCCACTTGAGCCCACCACCGCATGTTTCCGTATTCCATCTGGCGGCCTGCGAGTTGAACACGCCTTGGGCCAACGCCAGCCACTGCGGCTCGTCAGCGGGTGGGTTGGGGAAATTACGTTCGGCCGCGGACATTGCCGCCATGCCCCAAAACCCCTGATCGTCGTTTCCCAATGTCTTTGACTGGTTCAGGGGCATAAAGTTGTTTGTTGGACTGGATTGATGAAGCATTGCCTGAGTTGTGATCGCGTTCCAGGTGTCGTCTCCGGTGTAGGACCAGTAGTCGATCAGCGCACCAAACATCGCGCCGGCTTCCCACCAGTAGTAGGGCAGCGGGACGTTTCCGGGTACGTCGCCGGGGCGGTGGCCTGTGTAGTAAGATGTCATCCCGGTTGCAACGATTTTGGCAGCTTGTTTGATAGATCCTGTGACAGAAGAGGCCCAATATCAGAACGCGCCGTTGAAGGTCTCAATGGATTTCTGCCAGAAAAGGGTCAAAAGTACCTTCATTCTCAAGATCCAGGTGGATGGCTGACACAACAGACTGCATCCCAGCGAGAGCAGCAGTGAGTAGATGAACCCATCTCCATGAGGATAAACGAGGAGATAGCCTCATCGCCGAGAAGCTAGCCACCCTTATCTGGCAATCAACAACACGCAAAAGTCCGGGGTTTATTGCAAAAAAAACTAGGATAGAGCAGCTACAGGCTCTCGGCGATAAATGCATAAGAGAAAAAAACAAGCCTGATCACTTCTTTTGTAAGCTTGTTCAAGAAAACAACGCGAGGGAGAAGAGATTTGAGATTTTGGAAAAGTGAGGGGGGGTTGAGAAAGTGAGTCCCAGTGAGAATTAACAAAACAACAACACAACTCTGCCCTGTCATCTCCCTCTCTCTCCTCTCTCCCTCTCTTTTTTTTTTTTTTTCTCTGTCTCTTGAAATTGCACAGAAAAGCCCATAAGAAATCAGAAATACACCTACTTCACCAATACCGTCACCAGTTGACTTGATAGTGAAGCCCATTTACTAACTGACTTGATAGAGAGAGCCCATTTCCGCGGAAGGCTAAAAAAAAGAGAAGAAAAAGATCAGAAAGAAAGAGGACTGCAACCTGCTCATGACAATCGCCATTCAGCCATTCAGCCATATATGAGGAACATCCCATATCAAAAAGCAATCCAGACTGTGATTATTCAAACTCATTTGATAAAAGGCCATTATGATAGATGGTGGTTGCTGGTCCAGTGGAATTCTAAGAAGGGGGACAGGCACAGGCAGTATTTGCTCGTTTATCACCGCGCCCAGCTGCAAAATCCTGAACAGACACTGAAAGTTCCCATTGGGAAAATGGCCCTGATCTTGTGATATGTCTCCAGGCAATCCATCCAGGACAGGGACCGTGGTTCTGAGGTAGTTATGGGTTGAACTTGAAGACTCCAAGTTCAATGCTTTATTCGTGACTTGACAGCACCTAACTGGATGTGACAGGCATAGTCTAATACTTTCATGATATTCCAGAAGAACAAACTGCCACAGACTATTTATTGGTAACTCCAGTTAACCAAGGAATCTGAGGCTTTTGACACATAGTTATGCTCTTTTCTTTTTATATTTCTTTTTTTTCTAGTGACAGACTTTTTCGCTTGGCTGCCAAGATCAGATGATTTCAAAAAAAAAGGGGTTCAGTTAATAGGTTTTTTTCCTCTCAATTTCTTTTTGGACGCTATTTATTGACAACTTTGACGCGAGGTTTTAATGGAATTCAACAAATCTGTTGAAGGGAAGATGATTGTTAAATTGATTCCAAAAACTAAATGATCTAGCTCGCCACCCTCAGATTAAACCCCCCTCGCTTTCTGTAACTAACTAACTATAGAGTAAACTGAATGGTCATTGTCGAACCTGCAATCGGACTGTCATTTTATCCCAGGTGCTTCTTTGGTCTTCCGGCAAAGTGACATGGGTCAGATGTGCCTCCGGATTCCCATCCTTCATCCTCAGATTTCTTCAATTTTTCCTCATTACTCTCCGAGGGCCGTCCACTAAGCGTATCCACGAGATGCCGCAGCTTCATCCAGAATTCGTTGCGCGGACGACGGTGCTCCCAGTCAGTGTCGGTCGCCTCAAGACCTGTCTCGCCAGACATTGGGCTGAACACAACTTCACTGCCGCGAATTCCAATCACTACGCTTGACATCACGTCCGCGTCAATCTCCTCGGGGCTGCGCCCCGAAAAGCTCTCGAGATGTTGGACACAGCGGAGGGCGAGGCGGAGTGCACGGATTCTGTCCATTGGCGATGGCTTTCCGCCCTGTTGGAAATGGCCTGGAACTGCAGAGCGAGACTCGAAGCGACCCTTGGCCTCTTCTTTGATCATGTCTGCGATAACCTGCGTGGTATATGTACCAGAGGCTTTCTCATTGCGGAGTATGATCTTACCGGCATGGCTAGCACCCCGATCGGTGGCGAAATTATGCCGGAGATATTCGATGTCGCGAGCGAGCATCTTGATATCAATTCCTTCTTCGGGAATGTAGACTGCATATGCTCCCACGGACAACCCGGCCATCACTGCGATGTAGCCAGATCGGCCGCCTTGAGTCTCGATCACAAATACCCGGCGGCGTGATGAAGAAGCGGATTGCCGAATAACATCGCAGAAATTTACTAATGTGTTGAGGCAAGTGTCGCTGCCCAGAGAATGTTCTGTACCGGGGACATTGTTGGAAATGGTAGCGGGCAGAACTGCGATAGGGATTTTCAACGAAGGGTAATCCTTTCTTGCCTGTCGAAGCTGACTTGCCGCAGTAAACGCTTCGAAGCCTCCGACTATAAACAAGGCATCGAACTTGTACAGCTCAAAGCAATGGGCCGTCGTGGCCATATCCTCGGATGGAAGACCTCGGTTGGTTCCGATTTCAGATCCACCCTCGTTCACCCAAGAATCTGACTCTAGCCAGTTCACCTCGCGAACGGAACCCAGGGGCTTATCAGCGTGGTGGCGGCATAGCCCAGGGAATCCGTTATATATTGCAAGCGGGGTGTGGCCTCGTGCAATGCAATAGGCGACTGCCGCTCGGGTTGCAGGGTTCATGCCACCGGCGGGGGCTCCAACATGAATAATTGCAATGCGCATTTTCTGTAACGTAACGGAACAATTAGCTTTACCGGATTGTCGACAGGAATAACACAAGGGTAAGCACGCACCTTTTCTTGAGAAAGCAGCATTTTAGGATGATGAGGGGTGGTTGTGTTGATGTACGCTCTGTGATAGGCTTTGAATTCGGAATCGCGAAGTCGCATGGCCTCCTCGAAATTCTTTTCGGCCACACATTTTGCGACCTTTTTTGTGGCCTCAACCGCCTCAACCAAAGACCCACGTTCAATCTTGTTCTCACGAATTGTGATGATTGGTGAAGGAGAGTCAGGCGTTGCCTCAAGAACAGCTCTAACAGCTTCCGTTCCTTGAAGAGTGGCAAGCCACCTATCATAGGCGCAGGCGGGACCGCCTCTTTGCGTGTGACCCAACACCGTAATCCGGGTGTCAAGCTTGAGCCTATTGCTAAGGATATCTTTGACTGCAGCTGAGGTGATCTTATTCAGGCTCCTGTCTTGGGCACCTTCGGCCACGATGACAATCGTTCGTCGTTTACCGCGTTGTCGATTCTATCTCAAATGAATTTTGTCGGTTGATGTCAAAAAGAAAAGAAGAAAAAAGTGGGAAGAGAGGGAGAGGTTTGTCGTACCTGAGTGATAATTTCGCACATATTATCTTCCCAGCCGTCACGGGGAGGCATCTCGGGGATAAAGAGCCAATCGGCTCCGGTGCTGATGGCGGACATGAGTGCAAGCCAGCCGCAGTGTCTGCCCATAACTTCGACGACGAAGCCTCGTTGATGGGAGGCGGCGGTGTCGAAGACCTCGTCGACCGCCTCGCAGATCCGATGCAGTGAGGAGTAGCAGCCGATGGTAGCGTCCGTAGTTGACATGTCGTTGTCGATGGATCCGACTAGACCGACGATATTCAGGGTCTTGTAGGGGGCGACCTGGCTGGCGGTGAGCTCTCCGGCCTGGATGAGCTCGTCGAGCAAACCGGGCCACTCGGAGCGGAAGACGTCAGCGCCGGTCAGGCTGCCGTCGCCGCCGCAGACGATCAATGCGTCGATTCCTCTTGTGACCATGTTCTTCGCGGCCTGGAGGCGGCCTTCTCGCTGCAGGAAGGACATGCACCGCGCCGAGCCGATGAGCGTCCCGCCCCGCGACAGCCAGCCACGAACGTCTTCCCAGTGCATCCGCTGTATCAGGTCGCCGCCCTGCACTAAGCCTTCGTAGCCCTCGTGGATCGCGTACGCCTCGCACCCGCAATGGATGGACATGCGGACGACGGCGCGGACAACGCCATTCATGCCGGGAGCATCGCCGCCACTGGTGAGCACGCCAATGCGGCGCCGTTTAGCCAGGGGCACCGTCAGACGCCCGGGAATAGCTGGAGAAGACATGGTTTGAGGTTCTTGAGGGAGAAAATTGCGCGTGTAGCGCAAAGAAGGAGGGTGGGAATGGAGGAGTGTTTTGGAGAGGAGGGGTGGCGGGGTTGGCTTGCGAGTTCACTTTTGTTAACTTAGTTCTGGGAGTTTCAACTGGGGACAAGGCTTCACAAGAATGACAAGAAAGCTAGAATTGGGGGTTTGTGTGGATCAGGGAAAAGACAACAACCAAAAAGGTTTTGAAAGATTTCTTTCTCTCCAGAGTAACCAACAGATCTAGCAAAGAAGTTAAGAAGAGAGAGAAAAAAAAAAAAAAAAAAAAAAAACCACTCTAAAAGGAGCCCAACAAGAAGAAGAAGAGACAGACAAAAAAGGCGGAAGAGAAAAGAGTTGGCCGGGAAGTGGGTGAAATGCCGCAAAATATCACACCACCCAAAAAACAACCTTTCCCTCAAGCCCCCTCCCCCTCCTAACTAACTACATAAGAAAGAAGGAACGTCACTCCATCTCATCAACTCCCCTCACTTGGGCGGGGCAAAGAATCTCTTGTCCTGGGCAACATGCTTGGGACTGTGTGTGTGAGATCAACTTAATACAGAGCATTGACAGGATTTAACGACTGTGAATTTGTTCAGAAAAACCCCATCGTTGATTAACTAGAACTACCTATCTAGTAGGTTGTTCATATCCCCAGAAATTCTTCCTCCAGAAGCTGCAAGTTCTTCTCCTACAATATGCCTGGCTCGACTCTGGTCGCGTTGCCTGAACCACGACCAGCTCCTCTTTGATACCCTTGGCCAGTCAACTAACTACATAGTAACTATGTAGTTAGTTGGCTGAACTTAGAATGAAGCAAACTTGATTGACATGAGACGGCCATCGAACTCCTGTTCGACTCCAGGCGCGCCAACGTACAGATAATCCACCGCGATGCAGTTTCCTCCATCGTTGACTCTCCCATGCTTGTCCATAAACTTGCCACTCTTTTCACTGATATTCCCAATCTGGTGCTCCGGAAGGCAGCCGGGCTACAACTGGCGTAAGCACTTTCCCGCACCCTCTCTCAGATACATATCGTTGCGAAAATATCGGGGGATGCTAACCTTGGAATAGGCAATCAACTTTCGTCGCCACACCGCACCCGTTCCGCGTCCGAGCCAGATGCTCTTTGTCATCGTGTCGATTGAGACACATCTTCCCGCCTTCACATTCACGACCTTGCTGTTTGGAAGGGAGTTGGCCTTTCCGGCCCTGTAGTATCCATCGCTTAGCAACCCCAAATGTTAGCCATGTGTGCGGGTGTGGGTTGAAGTAGGGAGGTGGGCCTATGGTGCCTTCTACCAGAACATAGAAGTGTACTGAATGATCTTCGACCGGGCAAATCGTTTCTCTAACACCGTTCCTTGCACCACAAGAAGCGAGTTGAAGATAAGAAAGACCAAAGGTAGGAAGATGGGAGCGAGAAACATATTTGACCGAGCTTGACACAGTTCACTTCTTGGGAGAAGCCGCTTCGAAAAGAGGAATAAAGAGCAAATGAGCCCACCGCGCAATTGGGACACTGGGAGTGTTTTATATTGTAAGCTGACACACAACGTCGATGTTGTTTATTGCTGATGCAAGATTGTCTACTGGATGCTGAGATGACCGTGGGCTTTTTATATTCCTTCGCTCAAAAGGCTGATGTTGTAACTTCATCGTGCTTCGATCTTGAACATTTCCCTGTTCTGTAGCTACTGGACATATCGCTCGATACCGTTCTACTTCGGCGCTGCGTTACTCTCACAGATTGAGACGGAAACCAAGTCCGTCCTCAGTCCGTGTGGGGTGAGCGGAGATGATGCAAAAGTCGTCTTCAAGGCCCTTGATTCTGTGCTCGGGAGGATATTTCGAAACGCCACCTCCGGTTTCATCTCTTTTTGGTTCTGCGACTGTTGCTATTCGGTAGGCGCGTCATTTCTAGTGATAGTGAAAATCATCAGTGTGCTACTTCCCTGCTTCGGATAATCGTGGAGTATAATCTGAAGCCCTGGGGCATCTGCTTTGCAGAGCTACACGAAACATCTTGAATGGCCGGAGTTTCAACTGCTCGTCCAGAATGAAGAAAAAGGAAGGAAAATGAAGTTCTTACGAGTTACAAGAAATATTTGGATGTGTCTCCAATACATACTGGCAGCCGGAGTTTTATATCGATCAGGAATGGGCCTGTGAGATGCAATCGTGAGCGCCAAACAGGTTATCTCACAATACCACCACTATCTAACATATGCATGTCGCATCTAGCTACTACTCCGGCTCTTCTTTGAGATTTTGTTGATAGTGTCTGGGTATAAGAAGGAAAGGGAAATGCCCCGTCGAAACAATTTGGTATGTTCCAGGTTAACTATCTATCTTTTACTATAATTCGGCTTGCGCTCTGTCCAAGACAAACAAGTCTCCTTATACACTAAAAAAAAAAAAAAAAAAAAGAATGACTTTCAAAATTTCTGTGGCTCTTTTACTCTGTTATTCCGCAACATCAATAGCTGTTACAAGAATAGCCGGCTTTATCGGCGCTTGATGCAGTACCCGGGGCGATGGTGACTTGCAAGCTCCCGCCGAAAGGTTTTCTGTTGCAAATTTACAAGAAGGGCAATGGGAACTGCAACCCTCTCGGTCCAATTTGATCATCCAGGAGAGTGTGACATTATGACGTGGCATTATCCTAATCCAGTGGTACGGCTTCATGTTGAGGACAACAATTTATACTATGGGAGGGTAAGAAAATCCCACATTGGTCGAAGTACAACGCCAATGACGCCCCATGTCTGCATGTCCAGCTCTCGTCAAAATATGGGCTACTTCGTGGGCGACGGTGCAAGATGGTATGCAGCGAATTGCCTTACCCTTTTTTTTGCGTTTCTTTTGAATTGATGGTTTGTTAACATTGTAAATATGCACGTCTAGGAGAAGGTAATCGATTCGGAGCTAATTGCTAGAAAGATCGAAAAGCTCTTGACTACATGCGCAGGCGTCATGTACGCCACCTCACTTGGCTGGACTCCAGGAACTGGTGTGTGAATTTTAGACGGTTCCAAAGAAAGCCATGATAAGGTGTATAGCCTCTCAGTGGAGGATCCATCTCTAAACGCAAACAAGCTTCTCAAACTGGCGGGTGCTAAATATTACGATCACTGTATGTTGCCGAGGCTCTGTGGACAGCTAGCTGCTCTGTCTTTTTTATCTGATGTTTGATCAATAGGGGCTGAGCATGAGATAACTCGAAACCAAGGATTTAACATGGGATGGACATATACCGAAGAGGATATTTTGCACGCAAAACGCAAACGTGGGACTGCTGAGCCGTCAGTCGAAGAAATAGAGGATGAATCAACGCAGCTGAACAAGAGGGATATCGAGCAGACGGGGAACATAGGTTCATATACCTCTCACGGCATTGAAAAGGAGAAGGAGGCTAGCGATAGTTTCTCTTTCATCTCTCGTCGTGATGAGGAAGGGCAGCCAGATGATAGTTCGCCGGCTATTTCTGCTCGTGCTGAGGAGGCAAACGAGGCAAATGACAGTTTCTCTTTTATTTCCCGCCGTGATGAGGAGGAACAGCAAGGAGGTGATTTTTCTACTGTCTCTGTTCGTGCTAAGGAGGAAGACGAGGCAAATGACAGTTTCTCCTTTATTTCCCGCCGTGATGAGGAGGAACAGCAAGGAGGTGATTTTTCTACTGTCTCTGTTCGTGCTAAGGAGGAAGACGAGGCAAATGACAGTTTCTCCTTTATTTCCCGCCGTGATGAGGAGGAACAGCAAGGAGGTGATTTTTCTACTGTCTCTGTTCGTGCTAAGGAGGAAGACGAGGCAAATGACAGTTTCTCCTTTATTTCCCGCCGTGATGAGGAAGGACAGCAGCAAGATGACTCTCCTGGTATGTCGGCTCGTGCTGAAGGGGAAAGAGGGTCAACGATAGCTTCTCTTTTATACCTGGTGGTGATGAGGAAGAACAGTGAGGTGATTGATGGTGGTCTCTGCTAGATCTATAATGGCCTTTCCTTGATTCGAAACGGGCCCAAGTGGCATTGCAATTCCCTGTTTCGCGGGTACAAACCCTATCCTCCTCTGTTTTTTCGGGTAACTATGGGCCCAACCCCATATGAAGGTCGCGCCGAGCTCCTATAACTAGTTAGTTCTCGGTCTTAATAGGTTTCAGTCCTACGAATAAACTTGTGGTATATCATCATGAAGTTTCCTACTTGGAGACATCCTGAAGCAGTTTATCCTGTTGCTTAGAATGAATTTAGCTACTTAACAAACATTCTACACTCATACCGCGGGAAAAAAATGAAATACAAGTCTGAGAAAATGAGCAGCCTGTAGATCAAAAGAGAATATCCTCTAATGCCTGCATAGACAGGTGCATGTACCATCCCTTTATCAACGCATGTTTCAAAGGGGCTAAAGCATTTCTTGATAGTTTCACACGGCACAGTTGACTTTGAACATCTCAGGCAAGATGGCCGAGTGGTTAAGGCGCATGGTTCAGGCAAATCCTGGTTATAAGATTTTCCATGTCTCGAAAGGGGCGTGGGTTCGAATCCCACTCTTGTCAACATTAATTTTTTTGATCAGGAGCTTTTTTAGGTTGATATTTTTCTTGCTCCTCCTAATCACACACACACAGCTTAGCTCTACCTTCGGATCTACTTAAGAGTTAGATATAGCTATTGGAGACAGATGCTTTCGGGTAGAAAGAAAGAGTGTTGTTCGTTCGTCAGTGTTGACATTCATTTAATACCGCCGTCCGGAGTGGACAAGTCCATCCAAAAACCTATCCTACGTAACTATGCTAACTACACAAGGAGGGTCTCGATGCTTGCTTCGCAGGCGATGTCTGGTGCAGAAAATGCCGAGTTCGTGGAAAGAAGTATGGCAAATTCAATCAATCAGTTGTCCTCGGTCAAAGCCTGCAATCCGATCGCTGTCCAGGTAGGCGACGATTATAATCGGGCATGTTGAGAACTACTACTCCTTGAATGACACGCTGGGTCTGCATTGTGACAGTGTTCCATATTATTGGTTGTGCGAGCCTCCTTTCCTCCAAATGGTGCGAGCCCAGCAGAGCTGTTTGTCGCCCTGCGGCAAGAGGTACACGACTCCAACTGATAGTAACGCACTGAAATATCAACGTCTCTACCATAGCATCGGTGAACTGCAGTTCGCATTGTAGTGTCTGGATGCCCAAGAGACTTTTAAAGTTTTTAGAAAATGGGAACACGTTGGACATCTCAATGGCGCGAAGCCGACGGGAAGTCCGAAGTTACACCCGCTGCAAAAGGTACACAGCGGAGAGAACAGCGGGAATAAGCAACGCTATCCAAGTCTAGTCCTTGAATATCGGCGTTGATCATCGCCAAATTCCTCCCACCCGAATCAACATTATCTCGACGAGAACAAATGACATCGCGGATAGTAAAAAGGGCCAGCCCTGAAGGAGACCTTTTAGGTCCAAGCTCATGGCGAAAGCGTAGGAGTAGATGGGCGTTGAAAGACTGCCGCCTATTATACTTGCAGCCGACATCAACGACGTTGCGAACGCTGCATGTTCTGGGGGGAACATCTCAACGAAAAGGGACCGCAAGAGGCTGCTTAGCCCGACGCCGGTTCCAAAGATAATGATACCTGCCCTGAGTGGTAAGCACGCGTGCACCACAAGTGAGACTAAACTAGGAGAGCATGCGTACCAATGGCAAAGATTGGCACAGCTGGCGCTACGCTTACGACGATTGCGCCTGTGATGGATAGAAAGCAGCTCAGGTGAGCAAGGACCGAGTCCTTGCGGGCATTGGTGTAGCCATAGCGTCGTAGCAGAAAGGAGCTGCCAAACGGCACGCAGACAAAGAGTGTAAACAGATTTACCACGTGGTTTATGATGTTAATCACATTGGCCTAGGAGGAAGGATATTTAGTAGGAAATTCTTGCACCAGCATATGTTCTTGGCTCACTTTGGCTATACTCATGTTGAACCTCGCCGGGATATATTGGATGACGAGAACCTGCAGCTTCAAGCCTAGTATAGAAACAAAACCTGACACAAGCAACGGCACAACGCCCTTTCTCTGCCAAAAGACACTGGTGGGATCAGTCGATTCTTGGTGGATGCTCATGTAGTCTCTGCCGGGTGTTTCAGGAGTCGAATGGTTCGGGCTCACCAAATCAGGATCAGAATCAGAATCAAGATCCGACGGTATAAGGCTAGGTTCCGCAACCTTTCTTGTGTCTGGAATGAACGATCCAATGATCAACGCAGGGCACAATACCCCAAGCCCGACGAGTATTGGAAAGCTGTTGCCCAAGGATGCCATTAGCAGCGAAGCGAGCGAGGAGCCTAGTATGACTGCAACGAGGGAGGTGGCGTGGATGAACGAATAGACTGACGCCCTCTCCGTAGACGGAACAACGTCGGCAGCACTTGTCATGAGGATTGATGTTGCGACACCCGCCCCACCGCCTATTATGCTGAAGACAGGACCGAACCAGATAAATCGCAGCGAGACCGCGGGGGCTAGCAAGGCAACACCGGCCACCCACGCCGCACCCATGATGAAGCCGAAGATGCTGAGAAACAGGACAGGCCGCCTGCCGTACCTGTCCGCCATGCTGCCGTAGAACCCCGAAAGCAGAGCCGGCGGGAGGCATTCCAGAACTTGCCACAGCCCAAGAATCAATGCCAACTCATTTGCTGCAGGTCGGTCTTTCGAGCATTCGTCCAGGGAAATCGGGCGATTCGGCGATGCTTGAGCACATATTGTCATCTTTAAGCTAGCAATGAGAGGTGCTATTCGGAGAGAGTCACCGACTTCGCAGACAAGAACCACAAGGCCTACTAGGATCAGAGTGCGCAATTTCGCTTTGGCTGGTATCAACCCTGACACCGGCGATGTCGGGTCTAGGACTGCATTTTTGGCGAGCAAAGGAGTCCCTTCTGCTTCTCCTTCCACTTCTTCTTCTTCTTCTTCTGGTTCCTCCCTTTGCCCTCGGCCTTGCCGGCTGAAATCCTGCACTCCTCGTTCGAGTCTCATGGTCGACAGTGCTCGTTTACCGGAAACTGTTGCGACAGAGTGGTCAAAGAGAGGTACTTCAATTGCGAGTGCATGAGGCAAACCAGCCTCTCCGCAGGGCCGTTGTGGACAGTCTTATGGCCATCTTTCTCCCGGAGTTCTTTTAGAAAGCTGAACAGGCAGCTGCTTTTTTCTGCCCTGCTTGGAATCCCAGTTCGATTTGAGTTAACTAGCGAGGTTGGCGCATCTCCACATCGTCCAAGGAGATCTCGGCTCCGGACAGTTGGCCCGGAGTGGTTGAAGAGTGAATTAATTCGAGGACGGAGTAAAACATCGTAGATACGGAATAAGTGCCATGCATAAAGTATTCCGTAGTTTACGGAGTAACTAGTTGAATATGCAGTGGAAAATCATGGATGTTTCCTTCAGTTATTTGCAGTTCATAACTTGAAGCAAGCCGACTTCTGGGCCAACAGCCGAGAAGGATGGATGATGCTGGGGGCAAGCAAGCACCCAACCAACTCCCCAATCTTCAGTTTCAGCATTCACTTATGTAACTTACTTGAACTCAGGGATCCAATTCCGAGAAGAATCGAGGGTTATGAAATCTTTGAAATAAAAGTCAAGATCTCAGATTTTATCAGTTTATGTTATGAGAGCCCACTAGTCTTGAAATTTAGTCCCCGGTCCCAATCTCAATGTTGACTGAGAGGTCTCATCGGATTTCTAGGCAGCTCTCACCTGGACCACGGGCTTCAAGAATATTAATGCAAACGGCCGAGTAGGTCGCCTATTCTCCGTGATTACTATCTACTATAAAATACCTGCTATGCCTGGCTGCGATGTGCAACTCCAGTCCCCCAAACGCCTTGCTGAAACCCGTCGCATTTGATATTAGATCTGCCGCAAGTACCGCATCCCTGTATCCCCAAGAAGCGTTCAATGGCGTTCTCTTCACAATATATGAATGTTATGTGCAAAGCAAGAGCCCGGATCCTCAAGCAATATAGGAGAATCAAACCTCCCCTTGCTTTTGTCTGTCAAGTGCCATACGCCTATTTACCAAGCGCTCGGCATAGAGCTTCCACAAGTACCATATCACGAACGTGAGTAGCGTGAGGGGGACTGTCACTGCCGGATATATCCACCATTGGGATGATACCGAAATTCGGGTGTCATCGCTCGGTCCACTCGGGGCACTACCCGAGTCAGGGCCAACAACTAGATTTGTCCCAAGAAAGCCCTGCAGCAACTTTAAATCAGCATTCCCGTTCCATCAAAAGAAGTTGCAAGACAAAGCGGGGTATGGTCTGACCGCAACAAATGTCCCTGGAAGAAAAAGCATCGTCACAATCGCAATTGTGCCCATTGAAGCACTCTCTTTCATCGCCTCTTCAGCCATCCGAGAATTGGAATGGGTACTGTTTCGAGTACTCAAGTTGAAAAGCTGGAGTTTCGTAACCGTCAGTTAACGGCGAATCTTTTAAGAATAGGGCTTGCATAACCCACCAAATCTAGAAGCCGTTGGGCTCTTGTTGCCACATCTTCGATGGATGTTTTGAAATATGTGATCTGGTTTTCAAACCGAGCGTATTCCTCCTCCACCCGAAGATATAGCAAATCGCGTTGGTCTGGGTCTTCCACACCTTTCACCAGCTTGTAAAATCGGTCATGTTGTGCGCGAAGGCTGGATATTACTCCGAGAATAAAGTTCAGCTGGACCTTGTCTTGATCAAGGCTGGTTAACGTCAGATGCAGTCGTCGCAAGTCAATCCCGCGCAGGCCGACCTCCCCTCCGTGTGCTTTAATCTCCTCATTCCTCACAGAGTCACGCGGATCTCTAGCTGCCCGCCGGTAGTATTGTATGGAGCTATTGAAATGGAGCAGATGGAGTGAGAACGGATTAGCTGCCAAAGCGATAGTACTTGGGTTGGCGATCATCTCTAGCAGTTTGTCTTTGAGTTCTGCCTTGAGTAACTCGGGGAGGTCATTCCAGGATCGATGCTTAAGAATAACGACGCTTGTTTGGGTTTTGACGTCGTAATGGGTCACTATCGTCATCTTCAGGTCCGACTCTTTATCCACAGAACGGATATATGCTCGCGCTCGGATCGCATACCAGAAATCTAAGCGCTGTCAGCACAAGTAACCAGGGCATCTCACAGCGACGATTGTAGACATACCGTAGGATGTTACCTTGTTCTTATGGTCTCGACTGATCCGCGACCCGAATATTTGTTCCTGACCTCTAATATGCGAGCAAGCAGCGGGCGGGATATCGTATCGCGTCAGTACTTTTAAAAGCGACTTTAGCGATATGTTCAATTGGTCGGGAACCTCGCCTTCTTCGTCCTCGCCGTCAACAGCCGTGTGAAGATAGGTCGGCCCAGCCTTCTCATCGATAAGTCCATTGGCCCTCAACACATCTATTGCCGTTTGGTTGGCATGGACACTGTTCAGCACTTTCTCGTGCGGCGTCGATTCGAGGAGGCTAAAAACGAGGTCAGGCTTGGACATGGCTTTTCTATCGATACGGGTCGTATTCAGTCTAAATCAACGTACATGAAGCGAATCTGAGGCTGGGTTCCAGACTAAAAAGCATCCACGGGACCAAGTCAGTTTCGATGTCATAAGCTTGCCCAAGTAGGTGTGGAGGATTTGCACTGAGCTCTTTGGATAAAGACTCACTAAGAGGTTATGAAGAGCGTCATCGTCACAGTACTGGTGCTTTCCTGCAAAGTTCGTATCCTCTCGCGGTCAGTCTTTTGAAGTAACGACATATTTCTGATCCGGGATGAGCGCAACTGTTGCAGGCCAGACTTTCGACTTCAAATCGGCGGGAAAAGAAACGCTAAAAGAAGCTTTCGGGTTCTCCGCTCGTGGAACCAAGGAAACCAAAATCGAAACGTACCTATTCCACGATCGTGATCCATCACCAACACCTGCGATCTTTCGGGATAACTCTCCGATCGCCAGGATGTTGGTTTCGACGTGAGCTCTCGCTGGCACAGCTGCCCATCGTCCAGAGCCGGCGAGTACGACGCGACGCTGATGGGGTAATTCTGCCAATCCAGCGCGTCCATGAGGCCGGTCTTCGATTTGGGGTCGCAAGAAAACTGCACCGTTTCGATTGAATGAGCTGCTTTTTAGGAAAGAAACGAACGAGATCCCCTTGACGATCGTGAGATGACATGGTAGAAACGGCCGGCTTTTTCATCTTGTTGCTCAGGAGAAACTGCTGAGCCTCGCGGGACAAAAATCCAGCCTTGTCGGTTTAGCCCCATGCCCATCAGCGGTCGTATTGGGCGAGTTGTTAGTTAGTTTGGCATCCCCTGGACGCGCTGGCTGACTTTCAACCATGCCATTTTAGATCCCGTGTTTCCGTTTGGATACGGTCGAGGCGAAGGGGATTCTGCAGTCGCTGGAATTGCTTTTTGCTTGTCTGTGTCAGCCACAACAGCACCCAACGCACTGGACTTCGAACAAGCGGGCGAGAGGAAGTATTTGGCTTCTTGAGTTGTATGGTTCTAAATCTAATAACATGTGGCAGTTATCCCTAAAACCCCTACAACGACCTACATGACATAGCCATGGGCTGCTGGGCGAAGGCCGCCGTCCGCAAATTCAAACATGCTCGCTAGTTAACAAGTTACGGAGTGGCTAGTTAGCTTCCTTTATGCTTCGGCCCACCATTTCAGCGGCATCGGTATCACGTCCGAACTTGAGCATTCCCATCTGTAATTCAAGGCCTCTCTCCTCGCCGACAACCCAGCTCCACTCGTCTGCCCAGTAATCGTGCTTCAGGTCTTGATTAATGGAACGGATGGTATTGACCCAGTTGTCGTATCGCTTCTGCGTAGTTTCCTCGCTGTCGGAGTCAAAGGTTTTGGTAGAAACAAAACGACCGAGCGTGATGTGGCCAGTGCAGGCAGTATAGCATGTGTCCATCTCAACGCCGCTACGCAGTGCCATCCCATAAAGGTCTGTTCGCAGATGGTGGTATGTATGTTTGTCCCTCCCCACCGGAACAAACCCGACTGCCACGCCGGCATTGTCAAAAACGAGCATTGGTTTGCCGAGACGGGCCTTCTTATCCTTGGATGTGGCTGGGTAGTCTAGCATTTCTTGAACGAGGCCGGTGCCCATAGCGTCGTGAACAGAGCGAAGCTGAGCCATCGAGTGACGGTGGGATATTTCCAAGACGGAGAGGTGTAGCCTGGCGGGCTCAGGAAGCCACAAATCTGTGGGATTCTCAGTGCTCAATTAACGACGACGAACATATAGTATTTTTCACCCTCCAATTAATTATTTTTCCTTGTTAAGAGGGATGGCCGTGAAGCGATTCATAACTTACCAGCTCCTGCTACAGCCCTCAGTTTCTCCTGCAAGCTGAGCAAGAGGCCTACGATCTTCATGCTTGGGCGCGCCCAGAAAACCATGCAATTCACCGATTCATTCTCATACGGCTCCTCAAGAGCTTCGGGCCTCGTGGTGTTTGCTTCCACGTGCGATAGATACTGGACGAGAGCCGGGCTAGGGACAAGTTTCGCTCTTGCGGAACGGCCATCCCGGCCTGTTATGGAAGCGATGCCCCTTTTGAGGCCAGCCTGGCGGTGTGAATCATATGCTTCCTGGATTCTTGCCTGGAGAATGAATATTTTTTTTTTAATTAGGTATTCAAAAGGTCGTGAGGATGTGTGTGTGTCAATGCAGAAAAAAAGAGTCGCTTACGGGATTGCCCCCGCAGTCCGGATGATCGAGGAGGTCCTGGTACCAGTTCCTGGTCTGGCATTCGGCTTCTGGCTGGGGAGGAAAGGCGAACATTCGATAAGACAGGGCTGGAAGGGATCAAGAATTGTGTAACTAACGGAACTGGCTATCAAAGTGCCTGAATTAACAAAACCTCCCTACTGATCAGAGACCGAACCCTCGAGTTTGTGGACAGCGACCTTTTGAATTTTGTAAAAAATACGATGATTGTGGGGACCGTCCAGCACCATGCCTCCTCCAGGAGTCCTCCTTGCTGCCGTGTCCTCTCCCGGCATGCAGGCTCGACAGTGGGAAGGATTGGATAGTTATTTAGTTAAATAACCAACCAACCCCTCTGCATTCTTCTTCAATTTACCTAACTCGTTGAGCAGGACAAATGCCCCCCGTTTGAGGAGGTGCTTCCCAAAGGTTAGTTATCGCTGATTTATTTTACTTCTCTGTCTCTGACACATATGTTATTTAGGACGCCAATGATGGAATCAACTTCACAATCTGAGTAGCCGGGCGGGCCTTGCGGGGGAAAGCTTCCAAGAGATCGTTATAAAACCGAGACACAGTCCAAACTGACCCGAGATCCATCCAACTTTCCAGTCTCCCTAGAGTTTGGTTCACCGTTATGGAGCCGTTAACCTAGCTAGTTACCCCCTATCGGGCGAGAACCTCCATATCTTCGAGCTATGGTTAGAAATGGTAACTAACTAGCTAACTAGAGCCGGTTGGATACCTTGAACTACACCAGTTTTAGTTAGGCGTGATGGCCCTTTCTTTCTCGAAATCTTCTCCTCTTTTCTCTTGGTCAACAGCAGTTGTTATAACCGTCGACGTGCTTGTCGAATCTCCGGTCTTCCCCACAACCTGGGCGAAAGCCTAGTCTAGCCAGAGCGGGGGGAAGATTGACTTGGACGAGAATAAACTTCATCCAAGTGCTGTTAAAAGCAGAAAATACCATGGCCGAAGTTGCTAGCCAAGAGTTCGAACGAGAAGTGGTCTTGCTGGATAACTGTAGAAGCTCTTCGCGATATATTCAGCCATCGGGGGAATTAGTTCCCTACATCATTTTGCTAGGTGGTTTTGGAATCAGCAGGAATGAGTCAACTCCATTGACAACGTGGAAGAACTGGAACAAGACTGGTTATGCTTCCACACACAGTTGCTGTTCCTTACAGCTTAGGGATGAAGCCGGGCGCCGGCTGACGCTGGACTAACTACAGTTGGCCCCAACCATAGGATAGCTGATAGTTGACTGACCGCTCTTGCAGCGGGAAGACCGCCACAAAACCTGACCTTAAAACTTGTTGGCGTTGATTTGACCAGCGTCCGCTACATGGGCGCGTGTTACCTGGCTCTTCATGATTTTCGACAGAATCCCACCCTGGGCGAGCTTGTAGCTACGTCCAGCCCCAAACCTTTATTCTCTTCCGTCCCAACCATTATTATACCTTAACAAAAGTCGTGTAGTAAGAACCCGGCTCCTCAAGTACGTAGTGTACCATCGACAGGGTTACGCCCTAGAGCGTAGGTGTCGTCCGCGCCCCTGCCCCCGATCCCAGAGCATCAAGCTTGACTGTTTCTGCCTAGAGCTTGTAGCAACCGGTTTTTCCAATCCATCCTTTGTGTCGGACGAGCAACTCGTGCCCATGTGAACGCTTCTTCGGGTGGTCTCGCAATTCACGGAGCGGAAGGAGACTGGCAGAGCTGGGTATTTGTAGTATGCCAATGCTATATGTATACACAGGAGCAGCAACCTGCGGATCAGCGGCAATGGTGGGTGATGAAATAACTAACCTGGGACTCGCGAGAGAGAACGAAAACCGAAAGAAATGCGACGCTAAAGCATGAGATGTAGAAATACAAAAAGTGCATACGGAGTGCGTCGGTGAGAAAAGAAAGCTCTCCCTGAAAGGCCCAACGCAAATGTTTTGTAACTATGGGATCCCCCTGAAAAGACCCCTCGGAAAAACCGCCCCGCAGCCCACCAAGCTCACGGAGAAACTCAATGCCGGGCAGCCACACCCGACCTCCAGTGTAAAGCCCAAGGTTTACTTCGACTCCCTCAATTCCCTTCACTCCCCTCACTCCATCAAACCTTCTCACCACCCATCAAACTTAACAGGCCGTTCAACATCCGTTTACGTTCTGAACTGAGCTGGATCGAGTACGAGCAGTCTGGCCCCCAGCTTGCGTGGAGTGGCGAGAGCACAGCTTCCACGATGGATTCCCAACTCCGCAAATCTGGGAAAACCCGACACTGTGGGGGGTGCAAATGCGGGGAGACGCCACCATCAACCCCCCCCAACTTCCAAGTGATGGGGCCCTTCCCATCTTTTCTTCGTTACACCGAGGCTACGGCTCACCTTGTCATACCCACAATATGCCTGTTATCTTGCCTCATATCGCCTGAAGCGCAGCGGGCCCTCCTTATGAGGCAACTGGTCCAGCTCCACTCTCAAACCTCAGGGGCGTGTATATCTACATACCTATGCTGGGTTACCTTCACATTCCAGCACTGTTTGTCCACAGGTGATCTACTGTGACTACGGTTCACCTTAGATCCCCAGAAGAGCGCGCGGGATAGATTCAATATGTCTACCCAGCAAGAAATTTACCATTCAATGCACAGGGCCGTGCCGGCTGTCTGTTCCAAGGACATTTGATGCTTTGCCAGATCTTTGGCAATGTTCGTTTGCTCCACAAATCTAAAATGTTTAAGCTTATCCATTCGCTTAACCGTGATATGTATTTGGCTTTGATAGCTAAAACTAATATCTGGGCAGGCCAATCGGAGACCAATCGGGCTTGCGGAAGTCCATGTCAAAGGGGATGCAGATCGTCTCGCAATCCTATGCCTAACAGAGCTTGGTTACCCCAACCACATAGCCGACACACATGGTAGACCGGGCTGCCTGTTTGTCCTTGTCCCCCGCACAGCTATAGTTACTACTCAAAAGGAGCTTCTTCCACCCTAGATACGGCAAAAACAGTGATTCATTTTTTTGTTTGTTATTCCTTCTTGCGGGGCCCGCAGTTTCTATCCCCCATATCATAGACTACAACAATGGCGAAAGACCAGGAGATCAAGGCCGGTTTGGCTGCCGAACCTGTATCTCAGCTTATGGAGAAGGAAGATGTGGTCGACGCAGATGTTCTTGGTGAGCCGTAAGCATGATGCTGTTAAACTGGCGGTGCTAATTCTTTCAAAGCTGCAATGGGCTACAAGGAGGAGTTGCGGCGGCGATACTCGACAACGCAAGTGTTTGCCATTGCATTTAGCATAATGGGCCTACTGCCTTCGATTGCGTCAACCCTGTCGTTTTCTATCCCTGGTGGACCAGCTGCTATGGTTTGGGTAAAAAATATCTGTTTACATCCTCATGGGTACGATAACAAAACAGTCTAACACAAGTGCAGGGTTGGTTCATGGCCAGCGGTTTCATCTTCGTCGTCGGCCTTGCTATGGTGAGCGAAAGACTGGTCAGAGCGGCTCAGGGACAGTTCTAACTCCTTCTTATAGGCAGATCTTGGCTCGTCTCTACCCACATCCGGCGGCCTATATTGGTGGACGCATTATTTCGCAGGTACAAAGTGGAAAAATCCGCTTAGTTTCCTAGTTGGCTATAGCAATACCATCGGCCTTATCGGTGGAGTGTGCTCAATTACCTGTGGGTCACACTGGCATAAAAACTCCTTCGTCGCTGATAGATATTGGTTTTAGATGGACTCGCTCGGATGGTGTTATCACTCGTTTCACTCGGCGGCGATGGCACGTGGACTCCGTCAGATTATGCCGTTTATGGCACATTTTGCGGGTTCGTCATCGCGCTTGGTTTGCTTGCTACCTTTGCCGCCGGCATCATGCACCGAATCCAATCTGCGTGTATCATCGCCAATGTTGGATTAGTGCTGGCAACAGTGATCGCGTTACCCATTGGAAAGGCACGGACGGCTGAAGGAATTAACTCCGGTGCCTATGTCTTCACACATGTGGAAAATCTCACCGCATGGCCTATGGGATGGACATTCATGCTCGCATGGCTTTCTCCCATCTGGACAATTGGAGCATTTGACTCCTGCGTTCATATGAGTGAAGAAGCAACAAGTGCCGCCAGAGCGGTACCTTATGGAATATTGGGGTCTATTGGCGCTTGCTGGTCACTTGGCTTCTTGTCTGTGTGCGTCATCGCGGCCTGCATGAGTAAAGATCTTCAAGCTATATTGGGTTCCCCATTCGGTCAGCCAATGACTCAGGTTCGTGGAAAAATGGCCTCCTAACCAAATTTACGTGGAACTGATGATTAATCTTGTAGATCTATTATGACGCCTTGGGCAAACGCGGGGCTTTGGCTTTTATGTCCGTCATAGCCGTGGTGCAATTTTTTATGGGCTTGAGTATTGTACGAAGATTGATTCTCTTCCCAACCTTGGCCCGTATCTCGCTAATTTCATTTAGCTTATTTCTGCGTCTAGACAGATCTGGGCCTTTTCTCGAGATGGCGCTTTGCCGTTTTCCAGTTACTTGAGAGTGGTGAGCAAGAGAGTCAAGTTCCAGCCCATTCGAGCTGTCTGGGCCTGTGCCTTGAGTTCAATAGTTGTTGGACTATTGTGCATAATTAACGCTGCCGCGGCCAATGCATTGTTTTCCCTCACCGTTGCAGGCAACGACTTGGCGTGGGCTATTCCCATCTTTTGTCGAATCTACTGGGGACAAGAAAAATTCAGACCGGGCTTATTTTATACCGGTCGGTTCAGTTTCACCATTGCAGTCACTGCTTTGGTGTATCTCGCTTTCTCGATTACTCTGTCCATGTTTCCTACTCTGGGACCAAACCCTTCAGGTAAGTCTGTTTCGATTTTTTACGGCATGGTGTCAGGAAATTCTCTCAATACATAGCTAACCTGATCTTTTGCAGCTACGGATATGAACTATACCTTTGTCATCAACGTAGGTCTATGGGGGTCCTCCCTGCTCTATTATTTCATCTTTGCCAGGAAATGGTTCAAAGGGCCAAAGGCCACTTTGGACGATCCATCGACAGTTGAACAATGAACTTGAATAGATTGCGCGCTTTGTTTCCATTTCCCTTGCGCAATTGACTAGCTCCTGTTACTTTCAATGTTGTAAAAACCCTCTGAGATATATTTCGATGGCGCTGGCCACCTACTAGATTCTGCACCTGCTTTTTTGACTGATGATTTGTCAAGATAGAGAAGTTAATAGACAGTTAATCGTTCAGGAGATTACCTCCCTCATATGAATTGAAACTTGTCTTAAATGAGTACGAGGCTACATGGCAAACAGCTGCGTTTCCATTCAGACAAGGGTTCTACTTGGAAATCGTGCCCCCTTCGAAATTCGAATTTCTCACAAACGACTGTAGCTTACAAATGATAAATTAGAAGCAAGTGGGTTGTAAAGAATTGAGTTGTGAAAAACTGCAGCTTATAGTTTGCGCTGTGTATCATGCTAAAAAACATTCATAAAAGGTGTGGCACGAATTGATATAATACAAAGGGGGATATATGCATTGTTAAAAGAATTTAGGATCCCGCTTGGACGGACTAGGCGTTCGCATGCGATTGTCAAACTGTCCGAAACCAATCTGTCGTTGCTGCTCGCCATCGTCGGCGGTCTTCATCTTGGTTGGGCTGAGGTCGAATTGCGGGTGTACATTAGAGTATTGGGGGTAGTATGGGGCTCCCATTCCAAAGCCTGTCTGTCCAGAGGGAAACCCGAGATGGGAGGAATGGGGGTGCATATCCGATGGGGAGGTAAAGGATCCGTAGGGGTGCATCGGTTCAGGGGGATTATTCGACTTCTTTCGGAAAAACGAAAACGTCAGGTTTGAAACGGCGACGCAGGAGGTGATGGAAGCGATGAAGAAGATCTATGAGCCATTGGTCAGCTGGTGGTACTCATTGCTGAGAGAAACGATTGTACATACCATCGTTTTGAAGCTGATTGGCTCGATGAAGCCGTTGAAAACCTCTGCTAGAGTCTGCGCGGACACTTTCGCTCTCCCAACCTTGCTTGGGTCTTGGTTCATGCATTTCTCCCAGTTGTTGCAGACGCCTTCCAGAGCCGGTAACCTTCTACCGTCCTCTCCGCTACATCTATTCTCGATGTAGTTTTTTGTGCAGACTGCCATTTCAGCGAGAATGTCCGCGGACACTTCTTCCCTCGAACGATCCACATCGTGCTTGATTGCAAGTAAGAATGCGACAAGAACATACAGAGCTAGCAAGGCAAGCACAAGGTTGAATGTGAATTGGACATAATACGAGAGGATGCGGGGAATATGCGGGTGCGATTCTAGAAAGGTAAAAAACCGTGAAAAAAAGGGTATATCTTGAGGCTTCTGTGCTTTCTCTGCCGAAGGCTTTTCGCGTTTGGGGTTCCTCTCAGGACTACTCGAGCATGAACCAACCTCGCTAGCTTTGCGCAAGTGTTTCTCCACCTCCCGCTTCCTTCGTTTTTGAACTCTGCGGATAGCCACGTTCGAAAACCGATTCACACGTGAGATTTCACCACGACCTGGGCTCGGGGCGAATTTGCCATAGAAATTGAAGAGAGAACCCCTTCGCTCTGCTTTCGACGGCTGCTCTGGGGTCTCGTCGTTGACGATTTGCGTATCCGGCGAGTTCTCCGCTCCGGATGAAAAGTCAAAATCTAATTTCCGCGGTGTTGTGAAGGCTGAGGTGGACTGAAAAGAAGAAGTTGTGTTCGGCGGTCGCGAGAAGACGGACTTTTGGGACTCGGGCTGAGGGAAAGGTTTGGTGGGGGAACGGAAGACGCTGAAAGGGCCTGGAAGGCGAGCAATGTTAGCTGTCTGTGGTAGGAATGAGTTGACGGGGTAAACACCTATGCTCTCTTACGTTTGTTTCTCCTCTTCTCATGTTCCACGGCTAGCTGATAGAAGGGAGAGGTGACGTCTCCGGGACCCTTCGTTTGCCATTCGAAGTCCATGGGCGATTCATTTGTGCGTTTATCCATGGCTCATATATACAAGCGGTAGGCTAACAGGAACGGATTGCATAGGTGATTATGGATCGATCTGGTGAGCAACGACGGGATGCTTTTGTCCTGGAGTCCGTCCTTCTTTACAATCGCGGGCCAGCTGTTGTTATTTTGCAAGTTTTTTAGTTTCCTTGACGACCGGATAAGATGACTAAAAGCCCAGGGGGGAATGCGGCTCCGGTTGATGTTAGCACTGTTTAGGCCTAGGCAGCGCCAAGCATCTCAACTCTGGTTCGGGCATTCGGTCTTGGCGAATCGGTGACGTCTATTTTTGCCTCTTCTGAAGGTTGTTCCTTCTCTTAAACATTGCCGAACGTTTTGGTGAGTTTGTGTGTGTGTCTGGGACATCGCCGGGGCGCTACACGACAACAGCTGGTTGGTGCTTGTACTGTACATGGCCAATGGAGTGTGCGAAGGGCAAGCGCCGTGAGGCCCAAGCTCACCGAAGCTCTGGGAAGGCCTATATAAGGGGGAAAGAACCAGTCCAGTCCCTCCAGTTGGGAGAAAAAACATCTGTTCCATCAAACATCATCTTACTGGCATTCTTTTTATCGAAGTTACCATTGCATGTCCCCGTTGAGCTTTTTATTACCACCAAACTAGGAACCCGTCTCAAAGCCAAGAATGGTCCACATCGTCGTTGCAGGGGGGGCGGGAAGTAAGACACAAATGGCAACATCAGACCCAAAGTGCGAGTATACTTGTATCCTAACATCTCCAATCTATAGATGTCGGTCCAGAGTTTGTGGCAGAGCTCGCCTCGCAAGGGAAACACCAAGTCACCGTCTTTACGCGGCGCGTACGTTGCTCCCCTTCCCCGCTCAGAATCAGCCTTATCACTGAGATTCATTCACAAACCAATAACTAATCGTTTCTTGTTGTAGGCCGAGTTGCCCAAGCCACTGAGCCAGGATGTTGTGGTGAAGAAGGTTGATTACGAAAATCGAGATGAACTCATCAGTGCCCTTCAAGGGGTCAACACCGTCGTGTCTTTCATTACGGATGGCCAGCCGCAAAAAGCATTGATCGACGCTTGTATCGCCGCCGGGGTCAAAAGATTTGCACCCAATGAGTGGGGACCGTAAGTAATGCGCATCCTCCACACCTCGATCGAGGAACAGAAAATTCTTACCGTTAGTTCCCCATCAATAGGCGGAGTGAAGCGAATATCCCGGCCTTCAACTTCAAGCGGGAAACTCAAAAGTATCTAGAGGAGGTGAATGCCGACAAGCCAGTGTTGGAGTATTGCTTGTTCGAAATAGGGATATTCATGAACTATCTGGCCTACCCATACAGGACAACCAGATACCTGCACATCTCGCCTCTTTTTATAAGCATCGAAGATAAGCAAGCTCTCCAAGTGGACGATGGAGAATATTCGCTCGTCTTCACAGACATCCAAGACGCCGCCAAAGTTTTTGCACGTGCAGTCGACTATCCGGGCAAGTGGCCGAAGCGAGGCGGCATGGTGGGAAGTAGGATCACAATGAAAGACCTCATCTCCCTTGTTGAAAGGATGCTAGGTATTTTCCCACATATCTCAGTGAACTCCAAAAAGAGCCCCGCTAACCCAAAAACGCAGGCGAACCATTAACGGTCCACACGCTCAAGCGGGAAGATCTTGAGAAAGGCAAGGCAGAATTGCCTTGGGCGCCACCATCCACCCACCCCAGCGTTCCAAAAGAGCATCAAGCGGCCGTGGTCAAGCAGATACTTCCCATGTACATGCTGGTTGCTGCTCGCGGGGAACTGGACATCGACCCAACGTGGAACAAGCTCTTGCCGGACTATAAATTCATGGATATTGAGACAATGCTACAGAAGGCACTGCCTCAAAAAGATTAAGATATAGGGTGGTTGGAGAAAGGGATGATGGAGGTGTCGTCTTATCTTTCCAGCAGTGCTATTTTCTGATGATATATTTATTTTTATTAAAAGTGTTCGGTTCTTCAAATATGGAGATGCAAGACTTGCAAAGTCAGGTATTGTTAGGAGCTTGTTTTACGGACAGACAGAATGAATCCTTATCATCTTAACTACCTAGATGTAGCTATGTAAACATTTAACACAATACTTTGGAAGACTGGTTTCTAGAATGTTCCGACTTCCCGACTTCTTTGGTGCATGGATCGATAAGGTTTAACTAGTTACCTAGTTAGTCCACAGTAAAGGAGATCCCAATCAGGCTTAGCACACTTTTAGTTAGTTAAGGGGCACTTGTCCTGAGCCCCAACAGCAAGGGATATTTTCTCTCACGCGGTAGGGGTGTGTGTTTCTGTAACTACCCTACCTCATTTCTTTTTCCATATAACTAGTCAAATGTATGTACCTGGGTAGCTATTAGTAACCTAAGGTCGGGATACGGCTTGTATGACGGGCTCCTCTTTTCCTTCCGTATCAACTAGTTAGTTGCCGATGTGCGGTTGTTGAACAAACGTCATGGCGGAAGAGGCTCCTGCTCAGAGTGCTGCTGGCAGGAAGAAACGGCTGGCTTGCGACCGGTGTAACTCTCTGAAACTACGATGTTCCAAACTTGCAGGGAACGAAGCCTGCCTTCGATGTATCAAGGTATCCGCAGCCTGCATCTTCAGCCCTTCCATGCGTGGATTGCGGCCTCTGGCGAGAGAACGGGAGCTACAGAGGATGGCGGCCACTCTTCCGGCCTCACAGCATCCAGCCAGTCAGGTAGCTGGTCCGCAGCTTCTTGAACTCGGCCCGTTCTATGAAGCCTCTCCGCAGCGTCAATTCAACACAGGGTCAGTATCTTATCAGCATGGAGACCCAACTGGTCCTAGCACAGGTATGGCCGATAACTCTATGCCCTACCTACTTCAACAGACTTTTCTCAACTTAAAAACATTTAGATTCTGATGAGCAGCCTCATATTAATGGGCTTCCTGCCGCCCTACCCCTGGATGAAACGGCCCATACCCAATGGCTATTGGATTACGGCTTACAGGGTGCCGAATGGTTGAATATGCTCGACGTCGGCAACCTCAGCCCTCCTATGACAGAAGATCCAACAGCTCTGTGTGAGAGTCAGATTCCCAATTCGCAGACTAATGTAGATGCGTCTTTGAATGCCACCCCAGAAATGCTGGGCCGTCAGTTAGCAGACTTGTTCCTTAGCCTGGAAGATCATTGGGCGTCGTTTCCACCCTTGTCTATTCACGACAATAGAGAGGCCTACGAGAAAGCACTCGCAGCCACAGCAGCACAATCCGGCACGGGTCGTGGTACCCTAGTTGTGATTGTTAAAACGTTTGAGCTCACACAGAAGCTTATCGACCTCTACCCCGCGGTTCTAAATAAGGTATCCAGCCATCCAACCCCAGATTCTTCCGTCCCTCCGTCTCTCTCTCAAGTAGGAATGGATCAGCCATCTTTGCTTCAACTTCTCTCTTGTCACCACCGCGTTCTCGATTTGTGGGACGTCGTGTTTCGTCACCTGGAAAAGTCGTCTGAGAAGGGAAAATGCGGTTCCATGTCAGATGGGTCGCCATCTCCTTGCCAGAGGCTACGAATTGGTTCTTTTATTCCTGTTACAAAAGTTCCCATGGAAGTGGTTCTTGCTATTGAGTACCTGAAGTTGCTATCCGACTCCATGCACGACCTTGATGGAAGGATTTCGGCTGTCCTGAATGTGCTCGACTTCGACACGGGCCACAATACGTCACTGTCAGATAAACGGAATACCTACGACGTTCAAGCGATCAGAAACATGACGAATGCTGCCGTACAACGGTCTGACTTCGTCCTCCAAGGCGCTTCCCGTATTCGCGGTTTGTTGCAAGAAGCATCAAAAAATGTTTGAACTTGCAACACTTGCTTACGGATCTCCTGAGAACTAAATGAAAGGGCTCTGAAAACATGCCTCGTTTGGTTGTTTACAGGGATCCGAAGAATCTGTTGGGGTTGAAACGCAATATATTCATCAGAAACTGAAATGGCCAAAGGAGGAATGCAGAAATGTTGGTTTTTCCAGCATTTAGAAACCCATGCAACCTTTCTGCCAGTTCAACACAGCGGTCAAACGGCTGTTGTTTACTATGGAGAGTGTCATATCGTTCCAAATCACCATAAGTGGAGTATACGATGTTGTTTTGCATAGTAGTTTCGAGGATCGAGACTTTCTAGTGTAAAAGAGCGTGTTGTTTCTTGGTGTCAAAGGAGCCACAGCGCCCGCGGAACAGGTTGATCTAAGCTTCAATCGGTGCCAAACCCGTCTGTCAATATCTATAACTAGTCAATCATATATGCCTTTTGAAGCCACGCCTTACGGTTAGCAAGGTAGGTACCCAACTTCAGGGGCGTGTGCTGCAATATGCTTTGCATTTTGGATTTCCTTCTTGGAATAGTGCCTTGTAGGAGTATCCCAAAAAGTCTTCTTGAAGCTTTCGGGGAGTGGATTTGGTGATGCTTGGCAGAAGCGAGCCCAGCAAGATTTCCCCACCACTTGCAAAGATCCTGGTTCAAATTTATTATTCCGTAAACTGGAATAAACATCGCAATTGTGACCGCAGAATGGAGAATAGGCAATCGCATCGTCCTTAAAACAAACACACCGGTCAAATTCTCCCATTTCCCTTATGGAAGCAACTGCGTCTCAACCCAAACGTCGCTCTCGCTCCGGGTGCACGGAATGCCGGCAAAGACATCGCAAGTGTGACGAGCGGAAGCCTGCTTGCTCAGGCTGTGTGCGTCTCAGCAGGCAATGCGTCTACAGCCTGCGTCTCTCGTGGGGCGGCCGACCCTTCTCCAAGTCGCGGTTCGGTGAATGTCTGCGAAACGACCCTGGCCTGGTGCAGGTCCAGTTTAATCAGACCTCGGGTACGCAATTCCCTCAGCAAATATTAACTTGTAAGTACGCATCTCTCTGCTGACATTTGAACAGGCGACAAGGCGGCTTTTGTGTATGGCTCTGGTCCCTCTTCTAAGGGGCGCTCTTCACCCGAGCAACTACTGGGTGGTATGTACCATAACGTTCGTCACTGTGTTCGATTTTGACCAAGATTACCACGCGGCTCGTTAACTAGTACCACTGCGGTTTATACAGTAGATCTAGACGCTACAGACTCGACCAATTGTCGGACAGACGCGGAGCTTCCGTCTCCATCAGCACATCTGGTGTTGTGCCCGTCCCAGGTGGTGCCGGCCGCGATCCCACGAAACCCGTCCGAGTTACGATGGATACCACCGGCGTATCGGTTCCTGTTACACCACTTTATCTCCTGCACAACGCTATCTCTTTCTTGCCATCCCGTGATCCAGCGTACTTATTGCTCTGTCCTGGTCCCCATGGCGCTTCAAACGTCCCATTTGCTCGGCGCCGTGTTGAGCCTGGCAGCAACGCATCGAATATGCCTCGGTCTAGATCAGAGCATCGCGCAGCTTGACTGGCTGAAGTTTACGAGTCTGCAACAGTTACAAGCAGCGCTGGCACAGCCGAGGGAAGAGTTGAATGACGCGGTTATAGCCACCACTCTGACATTATGTACTACCGACATTGTGTCCGACGGGCGGAGTCCGGGTTCGTGGAGGTCTCATTTACTCGGAACCGCGACCATCATATCAGAGCATCTGCAAACGGCCAGGGACTCCGGGGCCCGTTTATCAGAGGCTACACTATTGCTTTGGCGGTGGTATCTATCCATAGAAACAATCACCTTGTTGAGCGGGAACCTGGTCATATCCCCGGGGTCGCGGACTGCCCTGCAGTTGCGACGCTTGATAGGTAACGATGAGATCGACGACCTCACTGGATTCTCTACGTCTCTCATCCCCATATTCGGGGACATCAACCTCCTCGCCGTCGAATCCGGATTGAGCACCGAGCAGCAGCAATACCCAAAGGACATTGACGACATATCCAACATCCCCAACGACATCATTCGCGAGCGCTGCTTCAGGATCATAGAAAACATCAGCTCCATGCTTGCTTCTCACGAGCCTCGATTCCGCCCCACCATCGACGCGTCCTTGTCCACCCTGCACCGGATCGACTTTGCCGCAGTCGACGAAACATACCACCACGTTGCCCTTCTGCACTTGTACAGACGAGTCTTGAATCTCCCATCCTCCAGCCCCTTGGTGCAGAAATCCGTTCAGCAGATCATCCACCGGGTGTCGGCCATACACTTTCTGCACGAGCCGTGTCCCGGCGTGGCCGTGCTGCAGCCGCTGTTTGCCGCGGGTTGCGAGGCATGCAACGCGACCGATCGCGACGATGTCCGAGCGTTGCTCTCCAGGATCGAGTCACAATACGGAATGGGGAATGTGCGAAGTGCGAAAACGTTTCTGGAAGACTTGTGGATCATGAGGGATGAGAGCGGTGACTATGAGGGGACGATGAGGTGGGATAAGGTTATGGGTATGTGTGATCATTCGACATTTTGTCTGCTTATGGAAAAATGGATCCTGCTAATTCAAATCTCGTGTTTCAGTTGAGAAAGGACTTGATATACTTCCTTACTGATTAAGGCCTAGGTTCTCGGTGATGCAGGTAGGCTGTGAATGAGAAGTATAACGTTAACCCCCACCTCAACCGTTGCTTTCGAACATATTCGTGCAGTCTACTTTAAGAACCTGGCAATCTCGAAAGGCTTCTAGACCACGATTCTGTTGGTTCACCTTCAATTTCTCCGTGATTCAACTTAATAATGCTAAAATGGATTCTGCAGGGAGCAGAGAGCAGAGTCCACGTATTATCGTTAGCTTCCAATTTCTCAAGGAAAAATAACGATCTGGAAAAGACGTCAACCACCTAAACCCCTGGATTGCCCATGAAACTAGTTTAGGGGAATCACCAAAATGGGACACTTCCAAAGAGTACCCGAACGAAAGGAAAAAATGCATGCCGAACAGGAGGCAGCCAAAGCAAACAGCCAAAACTAATGATACAAGTTTCAAGTCCTCAAGCAGCGCCCAATTCGCCAATGCGCTCCTCTCATGATCCTTGCCCATGTTATACAAGTAACCAAACAAATGCAACAATGCTCCCGATCTTGAGGGTAATGGCCAGCCGTGGCACGTCTTCGGCCGGGAGGTCTATCTAAAAAAAAAAAAAGAGGGAGAAGCAAATGCAGGGAATGAGAAAGAAACGAAATCTCCCTTGCAGACTTCGTGAACTGGTAAGGAGAAGGCATCGCGGCGAAACACGAAGCCGTCAAAATTAATAATCAACAATTGTGAGAAAGCAATATGAATGATGCCGGGAAGATTTCAATGCCGTGTGCTCATAGAGTGGCACAATCGACAAATTCATAGTCGTCGTCATCGGCGGTATAGCCACCATCAGGATGTTCCCATTCATCGATGAACTCATACTCTCGGACCAGCTTCTCCGTCTCCTTCACTTCGAACTGCTCAACCGCTTTGTTCAAGGCGGCTGAGAGGAGGTGTTCACCGGCTCGGGGCCCCGAGCGAGCGTCAAAGGAGTAGAAAACTTCCACATTTTCCCTCGGGGAGCTTGGGTCAGGGACATCGCCGCTGAGAGAGTCTGAAAAGTCACTGGCCTCTTTGATACCCTCGTCGTAAACTGAACGGAAATGCGACTGTGGGTTCTTTGACGGGAGGGCCTGACGCTTGATCATGTGGGCGTGGGCTCGTCGATCTTGTTTGCTACAACCAACAAAGATCAGCGTTAAATGAGGATCCTTTTTTTATTGACAGATAACGGGGAAACGGGGATAAATTTAGCCCACCATTTTGCCAGAGGGATGACTGGGCGTACAGTCGTGGGTGCCTGCCAGGATTGCCCCTGACCGGGCCGCGACCCATGTGCCCATTTCGCCTTGTGATCGTGGTCTCTCTTGGATTGGGTAGCGCTACGGCGCATGTCCGTGGTGGGAAGAACGAGGGCAGAACCGGTCATGGTGGATGTGGGTGTGTGATGACGGATAGATGGATTCAGGATGATCAACGAGGGAAAAGCTCGGCAAAACAGACGGACGAGGCAGACGGCAGCTCGGTCGGTCCCGGGTAGCAATGAACAAACGGAAGAGATGGAGGCAGGCGTATGTCTCAAGAGAGCGTTGGGGGAGCAAAGGGAGGACTGTGACCACAAAAAGCCCTGATGCTTGGAAGATTCTGGTGGTGGTCCGGGAGACTAGAGATATGAGTGGACTGGGGAAGAGGCAGGAGGGCGCAGGTATATATATTATTTGCAGATTCTCGACTGGCTAGGCGGCAAAGGTTGGTTGGCTTCTTGACGGGTGAAAATGGATTTGGGGGAG
>LJPK01000638.1:289398-345328 GCA_001430945.1 Amauroascus niger
GGGTGGGGGGGGGGGGGGAAGTGTGAGTCAGTCAGTCGGACACTAATATAGGAAAGGATAATACGTTTATTAAATAACGGCTAATAGAATGACAATAAGCGTAAGAATGGTCAGAATAGAGCTGGACAGTGGCTGGATAAGAAAAGATAAAAGGAGGGAGCAAGCAAGCAAGCAAGAAGACCAGCAGTCACAAGGGGAGTCAGTCCGAGTTTCTTTCTCTCTCTCTATCACTTCTCGGAACCTTTCTCTCCTGAGCCTATCAATCGGCCGCATGCTCTCTCTTTTCTCCTGACTAAGAAAGGGGGGGAGAGGGGAGGGGACTTCTCCCCATCAGCAGCTGCTAGGTAGCTGCGACAACAAGTTACTCTCCCAGGGTACTTCTCAGCTCGCGGTAGCCTGCCATGAAACTGCAAGTACCACTTTCCCCCTGCGTCATCGCACGCCCCCCCACCTTGCTAAACCTGTTAGTCAGTTGGAGTCATCTGCCCCACCCGCGGCCAGCCGTAAAGGGCTTAGCGCGCTGGAGCTCAGCCGAGGCAGTCTAGCCCCGTTTCGGCAGTGGGGCGGTGCCTGGCTGAGTCATCCACAACCCAACCAAGCCCCCTCGTACCGTTACATACGTCGTCATTACCAAGGAAAATGACGACAGTGGAAGAAAGAAAGAACACACACTCTCTCTCTCTCTTTCTTCTTCTCTCTTCTCTCATCTTGCAGTGGGCAGGTTTTGAGCGGTTGCCTTGTTTTGGCTCCTCGCTCCCAACGCTCAAATGTGATATCCTGTATCGACTTGCAGCAGCATACGGGTAGAAAGCTGGTGGAGGTGTGATGTCGGTGACCACCCAAAAGGCAAAAAGGCCAGCCCTGCCGCGATGTTTGGTTTCTGCCTCAAGAACGACTCAATCATCATCATGACTTGGCCTTATCATAACAAGCCAGCCATTGACGTCCAGGCATCCGTCGAAGAAAGGATTAAGCCAGGCCAGGCCAGGGCGTCAACTCTAGAGGGAATAAGCACGTTTGTCCTGCACGGGAAAGCAATGGTTCTCGTCAATGCAGAACCCAGGACTTGGGTGAAGTTTCCCTGATCAGTGTTTTCTTCTCCCCGCGGTGGTTGGCTGGTCGGCCGATTCCGTTGATTGCTGGCGGGAATGTCTCCAGCCCACGCAAACTTCGTTTCAGACGTGCATAAGAAAGATAAGGCTCAAACCTGAATGCCCGAGAGTTGATTGCATGACGGGGGTGGTGGTGGTTCATCACCGACATCAATCACCTGCCGGGCGCTAGCTAGCCCCGGCCTTTTACAACAAGCTGCAAACGATCATACTATCTCCAGTTCGGGGCAAAAAAAGGCATGCCAGCCCTCCACTCGCGCAGACCTGTGCGGCCATTGATTGTACGTTTTTTTTTTCTTTCAACTCGCTGCCAGAATGCCCCAGAAGTTTTCCATCAGCCCACAGGATTGACATTGTTGGCGGCAGACATACTGCTTCATTAACCATTGTGTATGCACGCTTTAGGCAAGCATACTCTGGAGTAAACGTAACTACCCACTGCAGCAGCCAACTTGGGCGCCCAGTCAAGCTCTCAAGGTATCAGCACCAAACTCTTGAGCACACTCGTCACTCGTCCCTTCAAGATGCTTCATCTCCATCTCCATCTCGGCCTTGGCCCTTGCTTCATCTCTTCCGACCAATCCCGAAATACTGCCAGTTGCATCCCGGATAGAGGTCGAGACTTCAAGGCCGTCCAACCTTGTGAAGCTGGCATTGCCAACCAACTCTGCCATCACCGCATGAGACAAGAATTGTCCAGAGTAGTCCGTCATTCCCAGATCATATGGATTAGCCATTCCGGTTTTACAAGGTTTATGAAATACCCGTCCATTAAACATAGTTGTAGTCATCATATCCACGCTACCTTGATAGTTGAATGCAAAGGTGTTTACATCTTTGTAGCTATTTAAACCAAAGCTGATATTAGGTAACTAGCTTCTTCACTGCCCATCAATTGCGTCTCTGGTCTGATTACAATGTGTCCCGAGTCGATCTCTCAATTCACCTACACATCCCCTCTATTCTCATCCTTCAGCTTCGCCCTCCTCCTCCACTTCATCACCATCACCACCATCATCATCAACACTGCTCTCCTCTCCCGGAAGATGGCTCGGAAACCACCCAAACCGGCTCAGATCGACATAGAACTCGCCCATAGTGTCCGTCGTCACGTCCACCCCCTCGGCTTCGAGGGAAGCTGCCTGGCGTGCAGCCGAACCAGGACCTCTAACAGAAAAAAAAAATAGTTACCCCCCGCGCAAAACGAGTCAAGAAACAGCCAAACACCCTTTCCTTGGGGCTAGGTAACAAGAAAGCAAAAAAAAAAAAAAAAAAAAAAAAAAAAAAAAAAAAAAAAAAAAAAAAAAAAAAAAAAAAAAAAAAAAAAAAAAAAAAAAAAAAAAAAAAAAAAAAAAAAAAAAAAAAAAAGGCTCCCAAACCTTTCAATCGACAGGCCCCGGTGTGGGTGTAGGATGGTTGGAATGGAAGGTTTTGTTGTTTTTTCGTTTCAAACTCACCGATGAGAGATCATCCCCTTTGCATTAATCACTCTCTGCCAGGGCACATTGCCATCGTGGTAGAAATGCTGCGGCTGCGGCCGTCCTTCATCCAAGCCATCGTTCCCCCCTTCCCTCTCCTCCTCCTCCGGCAGCGGCAGCGGCGGCGGGAGATGCTTCAAACAGATACCAACCTGGCGCGATCGCTGCGCTTCCATCAAGTTAGTGAGAAAGGCAAAAAAAAAAGGAAGATCTACCAAAAAAAAAAAAAAAAAAAAAAAAAAAAAAAAAAAAAAAAAAAAAAAAAAAAAAAAAAAAAAAAAAAAAAAAAAAAAAAAAAAAAAAAAAAAAAAAAAAAAAAAAAAAAAAAAAAAAAAAAAAAAAAAAAAAAAAAAAAAAAAAAAAAAAAAAAAAAAAAAAAAAAAAAAAAAAAAAAAAAAAAAAAAAAAAAAAAAAAAAAAAAAAAAAAAAAAAAAAAAAAAAAAAAAAAAAAAAAAAAAAAAAAAAAAAAAAAAAAAAAAAAAAAAAAAAAAAAAAAAAAAAAAAAAAAAAAAAAAAAAAAAAAAAAAAAAAAAAAAAAAAAAAAAAAAAAAAAAAAAAAAAAAAAAAAAAAAAAAAAAAAAAAAAAAAAAAAAAAAAAAAAAAAAAAAAAAAAAAAAAAAAAAAAAAAAAAAAAAAAAAAAAAAAAAAAAAAAAAAAAAAAAAAAAAAAAAAAAAAAAAAAAAAAAAAAAAAAAAAAAAAAAAAAAAAAAAAAAAAAAAAAAAAAAAAAAAAAAAAAAAAAAAAAAAAAAAAAAAAAAAAAAAAAAAAAAAAAAAAAAAAAAAAAAAAAAAAAAAAAAAAAAAAAAAAAAAAAAAAAAAAAAAAAAAAAAAAAAAAAAAAAAAAAAAAAAAAAAAAAAAAAAAAAAAAAAAAAAAAAAAAAAAAAAAAAAAAAAAAAAAAAAAAAAAAAAAAAAAAAAAAAAAAAAAAAAAAAACCCCACGCTCCCCCAGTAAACGCGCTATATGCCCGTAAGAAGTGACCTTGCCGTGAGGAATCTGCTGAATAGCTGCGTAGACGGCGTTGAACCACCATTCCGCTTCGTCGCTGCGGGCCATTTTTTTTTTTAAAAAAAAAAGGGGCGGAATAAATAGCAAGCACACAAACACTGAAAAACAATTTTGGGGGATGATGGGGGAGGAGAGGGGGTTCAAATGTTCAAGTTTTGCAGAAATAGTGAAAATATATCCTTTCGAATCCAAAATCTCTCCAGGGGAACTTGTGAGAAAATAATAAGTAAACAAAACTTATCAGGCTTAGTGGCGTCCCCCTAACAAGGCCGAGTGTGACGGGCGCGCCCTTTAAGAGGGAGCCCAGGCCCATCCCTGGGGAAAAGCCAAACTGCTTATCATCTACTCCTTACTTGGAAGGCTGTTTGTTAGCAGGCCCGGGAAAAGCTATCAGTTTATAACTACCCCTTGGGGGATATCTGATCACCTATCTTGAACCGCTTTAACGCCCTTAGGAACTAACTACAGAAGCCCCCCAGGGATTGGATTATGCCTATGGTTTCAGCCCATCCCTATTCTCGCCCCCAAGTTGCCCTCAACACCCCTCCCACGAAATCAAACTCCCTCCCCCCAAGGCGGCCCCTTAAAAACAGGAGATAAAAGCAGCCCAAAAAAAAAAAAAAAAAATTGCCGAGTGCCATGGTACTAGAATAGTTACAACCAGCCGATGGGAGTTACGCACAACAGCAAATCCATCTCTCGATAAAAGCCCTCCCCTAAGCTGGCCCTACAGCCTTCCTAACCTTCTTGAGAAGAGCGCTAACAGGGGGAGTCAATCCGTCTCTTCACCATCCATATCCTCGGGGAGAACGTTGATGGGTATCTTTAGCCGCTTTGCCACTTCCTGCACGACCCGGACTCGATGGTCCAGCGTGGCATGGCCCCCCGCGGCCTCGGCAATATCGTCCGGAGAGACGGTTTCGTCGACGAGAGAAGCGATCGCTGGAGAGAGCAGTTGAAGGTTGGTTACGGACAAGTGGTAGTTGACGATTGCATTCGTGACCAGCTCCGACCGCACCGACATGGCCGTCTCGACTTGATCCATCTGGGAGAGTAGGCCTTGCTGTTTGGCCTGAGACCGCTTAAGGGCGGCTTGCAACTGGTCGATTTCGTATTGGAGCTCCACTATCTTCTCGCTATCCTTCTCGTCACGGAGAAGGACTAGCTTGGATGGCCGCTTGCCGTCGCAGTCCTCTGCTTTTCGCTTCTTGGTCTCGTTTGCATCACGGGTACTCGATGGCTGCAGTTTCATCTCTTGCATCGGTCTTCCGCAGCTCTGGTAAGTCCAGTAGATAGGCCTAGTGCCAAAGCTCTTGATGTCCCCATACTTCCAAGGACGACGATTGCGCTTCACTTTCCCATCGCCGTTGAAGTCTCCCCCCCAGTATAAGCCTAGCAATTCTTTGGAGATGTTGCCCTTTGACGCCCACAACACAAGAGCATTGACCTGTTCATCGCATAACAAGCGGTAAAAGGGGGGGAGATTAGTCGCCCCTAAGAGCGGTTCCGGAATAACATCCTGGAATGGCGGAAAGGCGTCGAAGTCGAGAGTCGCGATACCGTCCATCCAATCTGGTCCTTCGCGCTGTGTAGCTACATTGCTCATAAGGAATCTGGGGAGTCGTGTAGCTCGGTTATGTCGATTAGCCATGATTATTTTGGAAAAGAGAACGTCTTTTGATGAGAGAGATATGGTTTGGGATAATGAGGTCCCTGGAAAATCGAGAATAGTAGAGAGATGCGACATAAAAGGTAAGTGCTTATCTGATAGATCTCGATGCGCGAATGGCATAGGTGAGAGTAGTGTGGGGACGATTCAAGGGACCGAGAGAGGACGAGTGAGCGGAAGAAAACGCATTCGCCCTAAGCATTCCTAAAGAAATTTTCTGACTGACGTTAAAAGGAAGGGATTTTAAGGGCAATTGCAAATGAATTGCCAGCTTGGTTTTGGAAAAAATTGTCTGTCATTTTGATGTTGGTGGAAGACGCAACAGAGGACTGCAGGATCAAACAGAATGTGTTGAGACTTCGGCTGATAGACCTATAGATCAATCACGGTGGCGCTACCTGTGAGGGTTCCGCTTCCCCAGCCATCCATGCAGGCGGCATTGACCATCCAGCCCTCCCTGCCCAGAGAGCTCTGACCGCACCAGATTCGGGTCCAGAGTATTGCCTTCCCAGCACTCCACAGAACAATGATGGCATCTTTCCAGGCCCAGAAAACGCTGAGCATATCTCGCAACATACCTCCCCAGAAGAACCACCAGATAAAGGACCTGTTCCCGCGCTCCCACAGCAAACCGGGCTCGCGACGGCGCTCGCACATTAGCTCCACTGCTCGCTGGGCTTCGTCATAGTAGACTCTCTCCACGTTTCGGCCGACGTGGACGTGACCAAAGACGAAGAGGGCCGGTCTGGTGCGCCAAACAGCCTCCAGCAGGAACGGGCAGCCAACAGAATAGGGGAAATTGTCGCCATGATGTTGGGGGGGACTGTGGGAGACTAGAATATCGGTATCAGGCGGGATAGGGCTGGGCCACGGATCTCCTTTGTTCCACGGCGGGTATTGAAAGGCGTGGACGGAGGGAGAGTCGGGATCGAGTTGAGGGATCTGGGGAGCGCCGTGGACTTTGAGAGTGCGTGCGGACGGGCCAAAGGACAAAACAACAGAAGAGTTCTGGAGGTAGTGGATGTCTCCCCAGTCGATTGTCCCTTCTTCTCGCTCTTCGCCGCCGTTAGAGTGCGGTGCGGTGAGTGCTGCGTCCACAGCCGCCCTGGCCTCTGGATCGAACCAGCTGTCGTGGTTCCCAGCGATGACGACCTTGTGCTTGTGCGGCAGGCTGTGCAGCCAATTGACGGCCTCTTGGATCTCATCCACGGTGCCGGCGTTGGAGAGGTCGCCGGAGTGGATGAGCAGGTCGCCGTCGGGGACGCTGGACAGCCGGAGGGTGTGGGTGTCTGAGATGCAGACGACGCGGACGGGCAGCTGGGAGGGCGTGCGTGTGTACGGGTCGGGGCGGATGGACGAGAGGATGCCGTAGACCGGGCGAAGAATGAAGAGCAGCGGCGAGGCAAAGAACCGGGAGGCCAGCGACGGAGGATCAAAGGGTGCCATTTCTCATCTGATATTCATTCGATAAGTCAGTAGTTATTATATAGTGAAGACGACGAAGGAGGTCCTTCAGAAGCAAAGGAGACAAGACAAACCTGGGGAATAAGCCAAAAAGAAAGAGAGAGAGAAGAAAAAAAAAAAAGAGGCTGCATTGATTATCTGAGCTGGATCACAGCTTGCAAAGAGTCAACTAATAGTCAACATGTAACTAGTTATTTAATGCATCGCACTGCAACAGCACGCTGTCGTGGCAGGACTCAATCCGAATAACCAACGAAGCGTTAGTTAGACCGTCCACTCCCTCTCGCTGCCCAACGGCATCAGCCAAGCAAAAGGCGAGAAGATCTCCTTTGGTCTTAAAAAAAAAGCCACAAGGCTGATCGATAGACAGACAGGGACAGACAAGTAGTTAACTGTGTAGTTAGTTGACTTAGACAGGAGATGGAGAGAGAGATTTAGATAGTTATACTGATAAAGAGAGGAGAGAAGAAGAAGAAGAAGAAGAAGAAGAAGAAGAAGAAGAAGAAGAAGAAGAAGAAGAAGAAGAAGAAGAAGAAGAAGAAGAAGAAGAAGAAGAAGAAGAAGAAGAAGAAGAAGAAGAAGAAGAAGAAGAAGAAGAAGAAGAAGAAGAAGAAGAAGAAGAAGAAGAAGAAGAAGAAGAAGAAGAAGAAGAAGAAGAAGAAGAAGAAGAAGAAGAAGAAGAAGAAGAAGAAGAAGAAGAAGAAGAAGAAGAAGAAGAAGAAGAAGAAGAAGAAGAAGAAGAAGAAGAAGAAAGGAAAAATGAGAATTGCTTCACATTTGGTGTTGGCTTGCTTTCTTTGGTTAAATCCGGATTCTTTCTTTCTTTCTTCTTGTTCTTCTTCTTCTTCTTCTCCATCTTCCATCATCTTCAGCTGTTTCTTTTTTCTCTTTTTTCCCTTTTCTTCTTCTTGCTAATTAATTGTGTTATATCAATCTGCAGGTTCGTGTTCTCCCAGACGGGTCACATCATTATATTATACTCAACTGGGTTGATCCTGTTTGCTTTTCTTGCTTTTCTTTCTTGCTTCTTCGACTTTGTGTTCTGATTCTTGCCTGCATGTTTCAACCTTCTCTTGTCTCTCTCTCTCTGTCTCTGTCTCTCTGTCTGCCATTCCCCCTTGTTTCGCCAATGAGCTTGTCGGTTCTTCCGCTGGCTGAACTAACTTAGCTTTTCTCCCCTGCTTCGCCTTGCCTCTTCTCTCTCTCTCTCTCTCCCTCTCTCTTCTGTCCCTCTCTCCCTCTCTTTCTTTTTTTGCTCTCCTCTTCTGTCCAAGTTATTCGCTCTCTGGGGCTTCTCTGGCGGGGCTCGAAAACATAACTGCCAACCAGGAGAAAACCCAACCCCCCCTCCCCCAATCATCCAGCTCTCTCTGTGTCTCTCTCTCCCTCTCTCTTCATCCCACAAATACCCTGCACGTCGAACCCCACTACTACTTCTACTACTACTATCAGCTGCCCTTCTTTAAAAGGGCTATTATGGATGGTGATGGCATAAGGAATGCTGCCGCTGCCGCCGCCGCTGCCACCCTCGCCAGCCCCGATCACCTCGACAGCAGAAACAACAAGCCCGCCATGGCCTCCAATGCCGCCAACGGGAACTCTGGGAAGAAGCGCCGGAAGGCTGACCTGAAACCCATCGTCACCAACGACCCTCCTGCCACTGCCGCCAACCCTTCATCCTCCTCCGCTGCCGCCGCCGCCGCCGCCTCAGTCACAATGGCCGCTGCGTCGCAGTCTGCGTAAGTAGAATGGTTTTTCTCCCTTCATTTTTTCTTTCTCTTTTTTCTTTCCTGTCTATGCACTTGTATCTTCTTCTTTTCTTCCCCAGCCATAATATATCCCTGAACCTTTATGAAACACTTTATCCCGAATCAAAACCCCATGTCGCTGTTTTACGGTCTTAAAACTCGGCTCTCTCCAACTTCATTCTTCAACAAGTACCGATCACCCCTCCACTCCCTCCCCCCACTTGCTCTTATTACCCTTGTTTTGTTGGCGATTACTCTCTCCTCTCTCTCTCTCTCTCTCTCTCTATATATATATATATACTACTACTACCACTACGCTCGCCAGTGCTGATTAGCAGCTAATATGTTTGACAGCCATCCTGCGTCGACACAGTATCCCATATCCACCAACTACGCCTCCCCTCTATCGCAATCCCCGTCCTCCTCTTCGTCTACCGAGGACGTGACCGAAGCCGCTGCCGACGAGGAAGACTCTGAAGACTACTGCAAAGGCGGCTATCATCCAGTGCAGGTCGGCGAGACATACAACAACGGCCGCTATGTCGTCATTCGAAAACTTGGCTGGGGCCACTTCTCCACCGTCTGGCTATCGCGAGATACGACAAACAACAGGCACGTCGCCCTGAAGGTGGTGCGTTCCGCCGCGCATTACACTGAGACAGCCATCGATGAGATCAAGCTCTTGAAGAGGATCGTCGATGCGAGACCAGACCATCCCGGTCGCAAACACGTCGTCAGTCTCCTGGATTCGTTTGAACACAAGGGTCCAAACGGCGTTCACGTCTGCATGGTTTTCGAAGTGCTTGGCGAAAATCTGCTCGGACTGATCAAGCGCTGGAACCATCGCGGAATCCCAACGGCCTTGGTCAAACAAATCACAAAGCAGGTCTTGTTGGGGCTGGACTACCTGCACCGTGAGTGTGGCATCATCCATACGGACCTGAAGCCGGAAAACGTATTAATCGAAATCGGCGACGTTGAGCACATTGTCAAAACCTATGTCCAGGAGGACGAACTGCAAAGAGAGAAAGAAGACCACCGCAACGGCCGCAGGAGGAGGCGAACACTCATCACCGGCAGTCAACCTCTTCCGAGCCCGCTTCATACTAGCTTCAGGGACATAGATCCGTTCAAGCTCCATACCCCAATTCAGAGCTCCCATAGCAGCTTAAATCAAGTATTACATGAGTCTCCAGGTAAGTCTGATAGAAAAATCAATTAAAAAAACCAGTGCTACAGACCTGGCATCTACGTCCAGCTTATGCTAATTTATTCTCTCTACCTCAGCCACTCCCTCGGCCCTTTCTATGAGAGATCGACTTGGAATCAAAGACGCCGAACGGCTCGCTGATGAGAAACAGAAACAAAGAGAAAAGACAACGTAAGGTCTAGGCTACAAAAAAATATTTTGGGTATCTCTGTTTCCTGACGGTTAGCAGTGACTTTATAGAACGCGAAGTCTCGGGTATATCCTTGGAAACAGGCTCATCCCCAGACAATGATCCACAGGTGGATATAATCTCCGTCAAAATCGCAGATCTAGGAAATGCCTGTTGGGTAGGGCACCATTTTACGAACGACATTCAAACGCGGCAGTACCGGTCCCCAGAAGTCATTCTCGGTGCGAAATGGGGCGCAAGCACAGACGTATGGAGTATGGCAGCAATGGTAATAATTCTTCAATCGCATCACCTGTTTAGCTTGTTCACCTTTTCTTTTCGTCGTTCACCTCTAAAGTCCTAATGCCATTGTTTAGGTTTTCGAACTTATCACAGGAGACTATCTCTTTGACCCTCAGTCCGGCACCAAGTACGGGAAAGATGACGACCACGTCGCCCAGATCATTGAACTCTTAGGCTCCTTCCCCAAGTCCATGTGTCTGGCCGGCAAGTGGAGTCAAGAAATCTTCAACCGCAAAGGCGAACTCCGTAACATCCACCGGCTCCGTCACTGGGCCTTACCCGATGTCCTTCGAGAAAAGTACCATTTTACTCCCGAAGAAAGCAAATCTATCGCAGATTTTCTCTTGCCAATGCTGGAACTCATACCCGAGAGAAGGGCCAACGCGGGCGGTATGGCGAACCACCCGTTTCTCAAGGGTACAAACGGAATGGATCACATTCACTTAAATGTTCCGGTTGGGAGTAGAGGCGAGGGCATCTCCGGTTGGGCCTCGGAAGTGAAGAAGAGATGAGAGTCAGGCTAATTCGCAGTCTCTTGTCTTACCCTTCTAGCTGCGAAACAATGGACTGAGCGTCCTGGCCTGGTTCAGCATATCTTCCCCTCATAATATTTTTCACATTTACTTCCGCCTATTACGGGGTATCCTGGACATGCCGCTCAGTTCTACTAGAGCCATTGGAATTTTGCTCCCATTTAAGAGCGAAAAATCGTGCAAAACTCCGGTTTCCAATTTTCTACGTTTTGGATCCAGCGTGTAACCGTTCTCTCAACTATTGGCTTGTTGCATTTCCTCTTACGCTTCCGTCTTTTTTATTTATTTCTTTTTTGCCCGCTTGGAACTGCATACACGTTCGGCCGGTCTCCGCCCGGTCGCCATAGCCCCAACAAGTCACATTTCACGAAACAGATGGGTTTAGATAGATAGAATAGCCGTGGACATTTTGTATCCGCCTTGGTGTTGGAGTTGGCTCGAAGTTTGACGATGTGGCGGGAGTAGTGACGGAAACGGTATGAAGTCTAGGACTAGGCGAGGGTGAGATATTGGGATTGGCAAAGGATAACTTTTTTTCCTCTCTTTCACGGCCGTCTTTTGTCGCCCTTTCAGAAGGGGGGGGGATAACGAAGACCTGGACGATTACGATATATTGATGTCTCTCCTTTTCTACACGGTCCTGTTACCATATGCGTTTCTCGTGAATGATCCTTCGTTGTTCCAGGGTGGTGTCCTCTCGTTTACCTTCTCATCTTTGTATCGTGTCTCTCTGATATAGCGAACAGTGTGAAAGCAAGGGTCGGAGTTGCCCCGTGTCGATGTTTGAATCATTCTACATTCTCGGCATAGATATCCTGCGAAATCTGTAGCAATCTCAGGTACTGCAGTCGCGGTTGTGCAAATGCCACTGACCAAGGATGAATTTGATGTTGAACCCTTTTTATAGGAGTGGTGAGTCGAGAATTGACGCCGTTCCTGACCAGGGTATGCATATGGTGTATAATGCAGAAAAGTACAAAGAAAAGGACCGCGACAGTCTCAGACATACTTGACCGATGTTTTCCCATCCCAAATACTAAAGTAGCATACCGTTCAAAACGCCAGTCTGATATCAAGACAACCAAACCAGAACGGGAAATAGAAAAAAGGAAAACGCCGTCATTCATTCATCCGTCTGCCATGCATAAGCCAATCCCTCATTCCTAACTCTGCGGTTCCTGGCATCAAACCACTGCCTTTCAAACCCGTTACTGCGATCCACGCCGTCCCACCGGTGGCCAGGTCGAATGCCATACCTGTTTGGCGGCGCAGCACCCTTGTACATCTTCTTCCCTCCACCACCACCTCCAGCACCACCCGTCGCGGACGGCTTCGTCAAGAATTCCGCTGCAGGATCATTCCACCGCTCTCTCGCTTTCAACTCCGCATTCAACTCCTCATCCTCCGCCATGCGCGCCAACGGCATATATTTGGCCTCCTCCATCAACTTCCTCCGCTCCTCCTTCTGTCTCCTCTGCACATCCCCCGTCAACGCCTCTTTCTCCGCCACCTCCTTAGCCGCCGCCTCCTCCGCCGCTTTCCTCGCCTCCGCACGCTTCATAGCCACATTGATAATCCGACCCGACGCATCTCGATATATCGTCTCCGCCTCCTCCTCCTCCTTCTCCTCCTTCAAGCCCCGCGCTACCTGCCGTTTCTGCTTGCGCATCGACGAAGCCTCCCTGGCAAGTTGCCGTTCCTGCGCCGCGACCATGGCCGCCGTCTGAGCGGCGGTTTGCAGGCCGGCGCGAGCTCCGGATTCCATCCTGAGCGCCATCATCCCATCATCGTCACAGTCACCATCATTGTTGTTGTTGGTGTTGTTGTTGTCATCCACGATCATCGGCCTCTCATCCTCCTCCTCCGTTCGCGCCGTTCGTTCGGCGGCGGCCGAAGCGAGGATTGCGTCGGCGGCGACTTGTTCCGCGTTGCTGGGCGCGGCGGGCCCGGAAGCGACGACGGTTTTCCATTTGGATTTGGATTTCTTGAATTCTTTAGATGAGCCTGCTATCGTGGCTTCTAGGCCTGTGGCGTTGTGGTTGTCATCGTCGTCGTCGTCATTGTCGTGCCTGAATCCTCGGCGGGACTGGCGCTGTGTCGTGGTGGTTGCGCGGAGATCTGGGGGGTCATCGTCTGCGATTATGAGGCCCTCGGCTGCTTCTTCGGTGGGTTTGTTCTTTTTGCGCTTCTTCTTGGGCCGGTCGGGGTGATGTAGAGTGTCTGCGGTGAGGTATTTCTTAGCCAGATAATCGGCGAGGGACATGACTATTATACCGCGTCAAAGGGGAACTTTTGTTGCAAGTTGCCACCCCCCCCCCGTTGTCCAAGTGGTAAGGTTGTTCTAGCTAACTACGGAGTAACTAGTTAAACCGGCGCTAACTAGCTAACTAACTGGTTAACTAAGCCTGACATGAGCGGATCTTATTAACTACGTAACTCATCAAACAAGGTGAGTTTTTTTTTTTTTTGCAGTACGGAGTACTCCGTAGGCAAGGGAGAAAAAGGGCATCTGAAAAGTCAACAAATGTTTCTTCAGAGTGGAAATCATGATGACCATATTCAATGTGGTTTGATCTCATCGCTCCTCAATCAAGCAAGCAACCTTGCTCAATATCATTCTGCATGTCTCGCTCCATCCACAATTTACTTTCAAAAGGCCAGCATGTACTTATCAAAGGATCTTGTGGTTCATACCAAGTGGTCAAATCCTTGAAGCCACACGTGTTCAAGGCCTATGTCCAGGGAACGAGGATACCGTACGATCTCCCTACATTTCTACCTATTCTAGTGGTTTCTTCACATCAATCTAACAGCTTAAGAGTAGCCATAAAGACTGAGGGCCGCCCTGTTCTCTATGAGCGAGAAACCGACATTTACCGGTTCAAGTGCGTCCGCTACTCTCCTTATATACGGACGGTACGAGAACTGATTGACAACGGCACGGACAAGTGCATGGTGTTGGAGTGGATGGATAGCGATCTATGGTCATTGAAGGAGCAAAAAGACACATTATGCCCTTCATTTATGAAGATTGCAGCGAAATCACTCCTTGAAGCTGTCAAGGCGTTTTCAGATATGGATGGACAGGGCCCTGCCGTGCATACAGGTATCAAACCATCAGTCTTTTTTCACCTATAACTAGTTCCTGAGACTGATGATGTATCGCAAGATATCAATCCCAATAATGTTCTAGTTTCCGGCGCGGAGACATCATCGCCGATCATCAGGCTAGCGGACCTCGAGAATGGTAGGTCGGGTCTCGGTGTCATTTTTACTCAATGATCTAGAGCTACACTCACCATTGACAGTGATCCGGGCTGGAGTGTTTGACGCGTATAGATTGCAAGGCCTATCAGTTCGTGCTCCTGAAACATGGAAGGGTGTCCTTCCTGGCCCTGCCTGTGATGTGTGGTCTGTTGGAGTTACTGTAAGCTCTCTTACTTTATATTAGCTTCTGCATTTCCATATTTATCAATTACTAACTTTCTTTAAGCTTGCACATTTTCTTGCGTCCAAAGCACTGTTTGGAATTGTGGACATGAACGCACGGATTGCCTCTGTCCCACTTGAAACTAGCCAAGCTGCATGGGCCATTTGCAAAATAATCCAGTTAGCCGGCCCAATAAAGCGAGATGAAGACTCAAAGTATACAGAAGAGTTTGATCTTGCAGAAGCTCTGGTGGAAATGGGTATTGTCAAAATGGAGTCTTTGGAGGCCGAGCTGTGGAAGGTTGATACTCCCGTGGACTGTATTCAGTTCATTCGCCATCTCTTAACTAATGATCACAAGCAACGGCCTACAGCAGAACAAGCCTTGCAACACCCGTGGCTTCAGACTGTTGGTTAGAGAAATGCTACAAACTGTGTTTGGTGAGTGGCCCCTATTAAATCTGTCAATCTGAGGACGATCAAGGATGGGACATAACTATACGCCTATTTGTGATATCCTGCCGGCTATCGTCACCTTTGCATGTAACTACTGTACCACTTCTTACCTCCATCCCCTTGCCCATGATCACAATCGGAGACTGCTTTGAACATTATAAGGCGGTCATATCTCTCTGGAAGTCAATGACTCCGTCCCGGCCATGACTATTGCAAGGCCTCCGATGACAAAAGGCAACTGCAGAGTAGTGGCATTCACAAAGTAAATAATACTAACTAGGGTCTATGATGTCACCACAAGTCATCACAAGTAGATTCTACTTTCAGGCTCCAATATAAGATCAACACCTGAATCAGAAAATCAAAGAAAATATCTTAAGATATCATTGTATCTATCTCAATTTAATCACCCACGCTTCAGCCATGAGGGGCGTATTCACCATGAACACGTCTGAGGCTGACCCGCCCTGCCCATCCTCAAGGCTGTTGATAGGACTTCCGGAAGGAACTCCTCGAGTGAGATTTGCCAACATGGAACAACTCGGGAAGGAAGTCGACCTCCAGAAGACAAGGTCCCTCAAAGACCGTAACCTGAGCCCGTTTGTTGTTTTCTTTGACCTCCCGTCGAACATCTGTGAACTGCTGGACAATTCTCCCGAGGCAGAGAAACTAAATGCCTCCCTGGACAAACAAGAGCATGTCCTCGTTGTCGAAACAATCAAGTCCTTGATACACGAGGCGGCAAGTCGGAACTTTGAGAGAATATTCTTGAATAAACTGGACCATATGGGGCTCCAAATTTGCTTGACGGGTTCTGCTGGGTTTGAGAATGGAAAGTTCAGAAAAGAGCCTGACAGCTCATACATCCCAACTACACCAGTAGCCGCAAAAACACACCCCGGGCGGTGGCCTACTCTCGTTCTTGAGGTGGGAGTATCTGAACACGAGGGCAAGTTGGCCATTGACGCGCAGAGCTGGCTGGAGGCAGATACCTCGACTGTCGAGATAGTGGTCACAATTAAATGTGAACAGAACAAACCAAAGATCCATATCCGGAGATGGGAGAACGTTGTCGTTGGCCGCAGAACCCGCTCGTACAGACCCACGGCGGCAGTCCAGCAGGAGGTTCATATCGAACGCCGCCATGGTCGAACAGCGATCTCCGGCACCTTGGAGCTAGAATTCGAGAAAGTATTTGATAGGCCTAGGAACCCGGCAAACCCGCTGGAGACAAACATAGTTTTCTCACAACAAGATCTCCTGTTTCTCGCAGAGAGGATTTGGGAAGCACAAAATCTTACTCGCTAAGTAGACCAGGAGTTGGTGACGCTTAGTTACTCTGTACTTTGAGTAAGTAGAACTTCAAGTGGGCAATTCTAACCAATCTTGGAGTTGGGCTTCAACAAAATTGACAACAATGTTTAGGTGATTAGCCAACGATGTTTTGGCTTTCCTCTTGCCATTCAGCTCGTTAACTAGTCCTCCAATATAAAGTCAATACATCGCAATGACATTCTCTGCAGGCTCTGTTTCGAAAACACTCCCCTTACTCCTCCAGACCATCGACCTCAAAACCGCCTTGGAAGATGACGAGAATGTGCTGCAAAAGCTCACTTACCCGGCCCTTAGAGATGATTTCATCTATTACCTTCATACACACAAATCCGATATCGAAGGCATAGTAGCCCGTCATCTCGGTCTTCGCAAGCCGGGTTGTTGTCAGGTGGCGGAGAAAGGGTGGCTTTATGGCAGCTTCAACATCTGCATTCCCGTCAACGTCGGAGATCCTCATTACGCGGCCGAGCGGGTGATCTTCAGAGTTCCACTCCCTTACAAGACAGGAGAGGCGAGCTGTCCAGGCAATTCAGAGGAGAAACATCGTTGCGAGGTTGCTACATATGTCTGGATGCAGCAACACTGTCCTACTGTGCCGATCCCCCGTTTGATAGGATTTGGTTTTGCTGGCGGACAGAGCGTATGTGCCTCTTTTTTTTTACGCTTATTTTGCTGGGAGTAAATAACTGCTTTGCTTTTCTGACACATAGTTGTTTATGTAGTTTTCAACACCTCAAGCCACCCCTTTCATCTGTCGGATGATTTGGTATGCCCAACGCTTTCTCTCGTCCCTTTTCCGCAAACCCTTATCATGCTCCTACGTTTCCCAGAGATACCCACAGCAGCTAGGGCACGGATACATGGTTCTGGAATACATTGAAGAAATCAATGCAAAACTGCTCTCAAGGAGCTGGAGTGACCTTCACCACGACGAGACCCGCAGAGTTAATCTTTTCCGCGACATGTCACGAATCACTCTCACACTAGCCCGTCATCCTTTTCCCCGTATTGGTTCGCTCAGAATAGACAACCAAGGCTTTATACATCTCAGCAACCGACCACTAACCCTTCGTCTTCAGCATCTGGAGAACGAGGGCATCCCGACCGATATTAGCAGAGATCAGGTTTACTTCACTTCTGATGCTTATGTGCTTGATCTTCTGGCATGCTACGATAGCAAGTTAAGACATCAGCCAAACTCCATACTCGATGATTTTGACGGGCGTGCTCAGATGGCTGCCGTGACAGCGATGCGAGCAACTCATTCTCACTATCTCCAACGCAGCTTTCGCCATGGCCCATTCATCTTCACGCTCACAGACCTCCACCAAAGCAACATACTTGTCGATGAGAACTGGAATATAAAATGTATCATTGATCTGGAATGGGCCTGTTCACAGCCGGTTGAAATGCTGCGGGCTCCGTACTGGCTAACAAATCAACCGGTGGACAATCTACTACCTGAAGATGGCCTTGAGGAATTCAGCAAAGCACATGACGAATTCCTAGAGATATTTGAGAAGGAAGAGAAGGAAATGCAAGAGAGAGAGCCACATTCAGATAAGCCACTATTCCATCACCCACTTACGGATATCATCAGGGAGGGTTGGAGAAATGGCAGCTTCTGGTTCTTCCACGCACTAGAAAACCCAAAAGGGCTATTCTCCTTGTTCTTCTGCCATCTTCTGCCGCGATATGGTGATGCGGCCAACCCAAACTTGTACAGCGTTTTAAGTCCTTATTGGAACGTGGATGCGGCCCAGGTTCTAGAGGAGAAGTTGAAGGAAAAGGAAGACTATGATGCCAAATTGCGTAAAGCATTTACGGAGGATGGTCCATGAGGGGAAATTAACGATAGACTGATGGAATTTTCTCGTCTGTTTCCCTGACATTCAGTTGATATATCATTCTCGTGCTTTTCCCTTTTTTTTTTTGGCCGGACTTTGTTTGGTCCATCATCCATATGACTGTCAACCGATGGGAGCTCATTGAGCAATGCTGGTTGGCTCAAGAGACACAAGCCTTTCTTTTGAGCGCATAATGTGAACAAGATAAACAGGGCATTGCGTCGCACTCGTAGGAAGCCCCTCTCGTCTCTCTTTCGTGAATCGCATCTAGGGCCGCGGGCCGAAGGACATCCTGAACCAAGCTGAGTCTGGCTCAAGCCTGGGGAGTACTTCTTGCGGATTCGCGCTACAATATCATCGAGGAAGACCTCAAAGAGTCTCATAGTCTCAACACGAACCGTGCTTGCTCCAAGCAACTCGCGGGACTGCTCTTTGGCTCCACGGCGGCGGAATTTGGTACGGGAGGGGAAGGTGCTGTAGCGTTCGATGTCGCCGTTCTCAGGCACGAGATGAATAACGGCGATGGCGGCACCGAATTCGCCGAAACAAGGACTGCAGAAGGAGTGCCTGTGGAGGCGAATGGGTTTCAGAGACAGGAAAACATGTTGATTTCCCCTGGCTTGGTCAACTCTAGATAAAAGAAGCTGTTGGTGAAGATTTGGTGTGGTAGTTAAGGTTGTTTTGATCAAAAATCTGCTCTTTTCAAAGACTCTTCTCAACAGGCATCATCATCGCATCTTTTGCCAAGCCCTCTTTTCCTTTTTTTTTTTTGTGCTGATTGTGCAACCCTCCATATAAAAATACAATCGAAACAATCCACAAGAAGCAAATGGTCTTGTTTGTTTGAACCCCCTCACAGGCGCGCGTCTTGTTTTGAAAATAGCCTGGATGTTGCGATAAACAGGTCAGGTTCCCAGCATTTTTCTAGGAACATCTGCTCTGTATATCGGTAAGCGCTGGCCAATTTCTGAAGCAGATTTGAGTTTTTCTAGCTATCTTTTCAGCACACCCATACAGTGAGGATTGGGAGAGGGAAATGCGATGCTATCTCAGGTGGAAATCCTTCGGGCCCTGCAGTGCTGAGAGTCGACACGGCCGACAGCCACTGATTATCGCGGTTGGACGCGAGCTTGTTCCATGATCTTCTTAGTGAAGAAATCTGGGCCTGGAGAAAAGAGAAAGCTTGGCTCGAGTGATCTTTGGGGTCAATGGAATTCACGAGTCCCAGCTATAGTTGACTAGTTACCCGGCTAGGTAAGACAGGTTAGGGATCGGGGATTGAGATGAGAGTCGACTGAAGTGCACACTCTCCAGCCAGTCGGTGAAAGAATCATCAATATGGTGCGATAACATCCTTGACAGGGACCCTTGGAACGCTGATAGGGGAGAAAAAGAAGAAGAAGAAGCAGCAGCAGCAGCAGCAGAGAGGGACAGATATAAAAAGCTGCGTTAGCGAGGGAAGCGACAAAAGCTCGTAAAAAGATGCAAAGCGTGTTAAACGACTTGGCATGGGAAAAAAAAAAGGTCAAGTCGGCCGAGAGAAGAGGATCGGATTTCAACACCGCTTTTTCTGGCCTGATTGATCTCCTTGGGAACGTGGTTTCGCATTTTCAACCATCTCCCGTTCCCGTGTGATTTTGGTGGTCAGCCGGGGGAGGGGAGGGGAGGGAGAGGGGGACAACGTATAACAGATGGACGGAATATATCTCGGTGTGTCTCAGCCCGTGGGATGATCCTTGCACCACCTGCGGTTTAGTAACTAGCTGTCTTGGATGCAGACACAAAAGAGGGCATACCTTGGTAACTAAATGTCGATGCTTCCCCAAAGCTCCTCTGCTTTTCAACTCTTTTTCTGTGGGAATCTTGGTGAGGTGGGGGGGGGAGGCGTTGAGTCTGTGCTGAGCCGCGCCGAAAAGGCCGACCTTTGGTCCTTAAGTGAGTTAACTAGAGTTAAGCCAGCGGCTTGGAGGAGTTCTGTGTAGAATACCAGACTCTCTTCAATCTTCTTCTTCCCCAGGCGGGTGGTTTGGTCGGAATGCGGGTTGCGTGTGGCAGCGACCCTGGAGGGTTGGAAGCCCTGAAGACGGGGGGACATCAGATGGGATGCCCTGAGCCGAACCCCCGCACCTTGGCGTGATAGTTAACTTAAGGCACCAGCGTCCCTGAAAGTTGAAACTGTCCTGTCTTTCTACCGAGGACTGTTTGATAACCCTCTCTCTGCCCATTTCTCGCCTGGCCATCTAGCATCTGATCAACCACAAACTATCCTTCCAGCATCCTCTCCCAAATCACCGGAATTCCGTATCCCGGCGAAAACTGAATCATCTTCACATATTCCCAGTACTCCGGATAACTACCACCCCGAATACTCCCAATCAATAATCGCTGTAATCCGCCCCTTGTCAACCAGTTATATTATGCATGCCGAGGTCTCCCTGCGTGAATCGTAGTTGGTGGCTAGAGCTACCCATCAAACTATTCCGGATTGTTTTAAACATAGAATGAGGTCGGACTCGGTCTTGGAAAGGGCCGCCATATTCAGCATGGCTGCCTCAAACATCAGCAGCGGGACTTGTACTGTTGACGGGACCGATCACACACTATCCCGCTGCACTCGATCCATGGTCGGCCAGCTTTTAATAAGCATATCCCCAGGAATCTTCTCCTTTCTTCCCACCAGCCAAGCACTTCTGGCACAGGAACCTGCGAACAGCCCCTACGGAGTCCGGACAAAGCTCGTCGGTCGAGCCTCTCTCTCAGCTTGGACAATGCGAGGCTCCCACGTTTGCCAACAATCCACCCAGCAGAATCAATCTCGATCCTCCTTGATCGGAGAACGTGCCCATTTTGAGCATTCGATTTAGGCTTTAATTAGGGGGGGGCAGCCGAGCATTTAGTTTAGTTAGTTAGTTATAGGCGGTAGTTAACTCCCTAACTAGGTAAGGTTTTCTTTTTCCTTTTTTCCGAGCCGGCGCTTTCCCCAATCCAGACTTTAACTAATAAACTACCCGTGTCTTGTTTGTCCTGTTTGCCGTGTTTGCCGTGTTTGTCTGCGGTCCTTTTTCATTTCTCTCTTTCCCCCGAGTCCTTTCCCCCCCGGCCGAATTCCCGGTTTCCCGCTCTTGCTTTCGTCTCTTCTTCTTCTTCTCTTTCTCCTTCTCCTTCTCTCTCTTCATCATCTTCTTCTCTCTCTCTCACACACAGAGTGATAACCCTTAAAAATAGTTCAAAAGTAAAAAAATTAAATAAAATAAAATCATTCATATATAGTCTTTTCTCGCACGAGAACGGCCAATATCTGACAATGGCATCCACTCCCCACTGAATCTCTCTCACCCACTCTTCTTCTTCCCTCTCGCTCTTTTATACCCCGGATCGACTGCATGCATTGCGAGTTTGATCGGTTCTCTGTGACTTGCAGCCCTTTACCCGTCGCTGTTAAAATTAGTCCCATATATACCTCCTCAATATATAGCTGTACAACGGCAAATCTATCATCTTTCTCTCAATATCCATTTTTGTTTTAATCGACCATCCGAAAACGCCGCGACAACACCCTGGTTCTAGACCATCTCGAATCACTCTCCGCCCGTCCCTCGAACGAAATGCCAAACGACAAACCCCTTATCGGGCCCGATGTTGCCAGGCACAACTCGGCGGAATCATGCTGGGTCATCGTCCATGGCAAAGCCTACGATGTCACGGATTTCCTTCCCGGTGGGCATAGTCACCCAATCCCACCCCCCCAGACCAGACCCTGTTAAAGAATTAGGATGAAAAATAACAAGATGCAAACCGTCAATGCTAACACGTCTTATTCTTGAAGAACATCCTGGTGGTCAAAAGATCATCCTCAAATACGCAGGCAAAGATGCAACCGAAGAATTCGAACCCATCCACCCTCCAGACACTCTGGACAAGTACCTCCCTCCCTCGAAACACCTCGGCCGCGTCGACATGGGCACAGTCATGCAGGAGGACAAGGGCGTTGATCCCGAGGAGGAAGCACGCCAGGAGCGTGTCAAGCGGATGCCCTTGCTGGAACAATGCTATAACCTCTTGGACTTTGAGGCCGTCGCGCGCCGGGTTATGAAGAAGACGGCCTGGGGATACTATTCCAGTGGTGCTGACGATGAAATTGTGCGATTCCCTTCCCATCCCCTCCTCCTTTTGGGGAACGTCTCCTAGAAATGAAATGAAATGAAAAAAAAAAAAAAAAACAAATTCAGCCAGGCTAACAATGATAAAAAAAATAAATAGACCATGCGCGAAAACCATTCTGCTTTTCACAAGATCTGGTTCCGTCCTCGAGTGCTCGTTGATGTTGAGAACGTTGACATCTCCACAACCATGCTGGGCGCACCAGTTTCCGTCCCCTTCTATGTCACCGCCACGGCGCTCGGTAAACTCGGTCATCCCGACGGTGAAGTCTGCCTGACCAAAGCCGCCGGGACTCACGGCGTCGTCCAGATGATTCCAACCCTGGCATCCTGTTCCTTTGACGAGATCGTCGATGCGGCCATTGACAATCAGACCCAGTGGCTGCAGTTATATGTCAATAAGGATCGCGAAGTCACGAGGAAGATCGTGCAGCATGCCGAGAAGCGAGGTTGCAAAGGTCTTTTTATCACAGTCGATGCTCCACAACTGGGTCGACGGGAGAAAGACATGCGGTCCAAATTCTCCGACCCTGGCTCAGACGTTCAACAGACCGACCGCGGCGTAGACCGATCCCAGGGCGCCGCCAGAGCCATTTCCTCCTTCATCGACCCTTCGCTCTCCTGGAAAGACATTGCCTGGTTCCAATCCATCACCAAAATGCCCATTGCGCTTAAGGGGGTACAGCGTGTCGATGACGCTCTCCGTGCAGTCGAATTTGGTGTCCCAGCCATCGTCCTGTCCAACCATGGCGGCCGCCAACTTGAATTCGCACCGTCTGCGATCGAACTGCTGGCCGATGTGATGTCAGCTCTGCGAGCTCGCGGATTGGAGAATCGAATGGAAGTCTACATAGACGGCGGTATCCGCAGAGCTACAGATATCGTCAAGGCCTTGTGTCTTGGCGCAAAGGGAGTCGGCATCGGGCGGCCGTTCCTCTACGCGATGAGCACGTACGGGGTGGCTGGCGTGGAACGTGCAATGCAGCTGCTGAAGGATGAGATGGTGATGAACATGAGATTACTGGGCTGTACGAGCATTGACCAGTTGACACCTGATCTGCTTAACATTCGCGGCCTAGGGCATCATTCCGTGCCAAACCCCGTGGATCGACTGGCGGAGTCGGTGTATGATCCCTTGATCACGCCGTCAGATAGACCTCCGGCGCCAGTGGGCGGTGGATCAAAGTTGTAGATTAGCATCTTGTTTCGTCTGATTTTCGGGAGGCCATTTTCGGTACATACATAGTTGGCTGGGGGGTTTTGGCGTTGGTTGTTTTTGGTGATGCAGGATCTAGACACCGCTCTAAAACGCTGTTGGAAAGATGATTCTTAGCAATGTATCATTCATTCACTAATTTCTCATTTAACTCTCTATAAACACCCTCGACAAAGTCACATAAGTTTTACTTCATCTGCACATCATTGAATCAAAATGGTGCTAGCGCTTCATTGCTGCAGAATGACTGCATGATTAGATCCCCTTGGACAAGACAAAATAAAGCCAAGGGCAGTAGTATGTCTCATCATCAACCGGATTTAAGATAATAGGCAGTTATGTCATCCACCATTCTTCTTGAGCAGCATCACTGAAGTATTTTGGGTCCATTCTCGCTCGTCGTGCCTTGCAATACTCCCAATATGCAGGATACCATCCAGCCTGACCCCAGTCAATAACTGCTGCCACTTTTGGATTTGGTCCCCGTGAAAGGAGAATATTGCAGGGGACAAGATCATTGTGTGTGAATGTAATGGGCACTTTGCTGCTGATTTCAATTCCACAAGCATCTTGAAACTGCTGAATAGCATTGTCACCTTGAAATGGTCCAGTACATTCTGAATGAGACCCAAGAAAGATGTCATTCAGTGGTTGCTTGTTTATACTACCTAATATAAAATTCCAGGTTAGCCATGTTTGCATGTTGCATTTGGCAATGGAACTCATTCACCAATATAGCAGTCATGTTCATCTTGCTTCAACACTCTCCATATTTCCAGCAAATGCTTGAGTTCCTTACAGACAGCTTGTCTCTCATCGCGATTGAGATCACTCCATCTCTCTTGCAAGGTCTCGCCCTCAACCAAGGACATGTAGATAAACCTCTGACCACCATCCTCAGTCCAGCCAAAGATCTCGGGAACAGGCACTTGACCTTGCAATTTCTCATATATCATCATTTGAGTCTGAGCCTCAACAATGGTCACATCAGCTCCATATTTGACAAACAGTCCCAGTGATGGGATCATGACAGGTGGTGGGCGGTTGAAGCTGGAAATGTGGACTTTGCCCAACGTCTTGTTGATGGCTCTGATATTGGCTGGCGGAGGAAGTGCAGGCGCTCGCCGCTCCTTGAAGAAGCTGGATTCGAGAAAGATCTGCATCTTGGTTGGAGATTGGATGAGTCCTCAGAGTCGGTGTTTGCTGAGGCTTGGTGCCGGGAGGGCAGGTTGTGAGATGCAACTCCTTAACCTGTTATCTCTTTTGTTGTTCACTGAATCACTTGATCTAAACACAAAGCGGGCTGAACTAGTTAAATTGATTGGCTGGATGAGTCTTGTTGCCAAGCCCCTAATTAACCCTATCTTGTTAGCGCGGTGCCATTAGACTTGGCGCCTTGGCAACCTCCCCACTTTGGTGCCAAGTTCGTCCCGCCCTGGTGAAGTAACACTCGGACATTCACAATCAACCAAAATTCTCGTTCTCCAAGACACAGGCCTAATCCGAAAAGCGAGTTCAATCTGCGGAGCTTCAATGAGGCAACCCTACTTTTGAAGCACCTGAGGCGTTTCTGAGGGCAGATCGCAACTGTGTTCCCGGAGCTTGCGAAAATATGCCAGATAGTTTTACTCTGCCCCTTCGGCCGCTACGGCGCAAGGCCGATCGCGACGATGATTTGGCCGCAAGTATAGCGCAGATCAACGCGCAAAGGGGTGCCTTTCGAAATGTTACCGAAGCGAGCCTTAAAGCAGAGATTGAAGCCGCCCGGATGGCTGGGAGAGAAGGGAATGCCACGGCAGATTCTAAAACGGGGGAGCATGAGGGGGAGAATAGAGAAACGAAGCTGCTGAAGAGTCGTCTGGAGATTTCACAATTCGCCATGTTGGTCGTGTCCTGATCCTTTTTGTGTGAGAGACCTGAAAAAGGAAGACACACAGAGAGAGAGAGAGAGAGTGTGTGTGTGTATGTGTGTGTGCTAATTCGTCGATTTCTTTTCTTCTAGGAACGCTCATATGGAAGCGACTTATGCGCTCGAGTTTGTTTCCTTACTTTTATCAAAGTACATTCCTCGACAAGCCGAAATGTCCATGTCCCCCCTTCTCAAGCAGAAAGTACCGCTAGGATCCCTCGGGACCGATCATACCAAGCCTCGAGAACAATCAGATGCCTGCAGAAAGGAGATAGGTGCCGTCTCGCGCGGGTGGAAGCTCGAGAGTTTCGACGCCGCGGCGAGCAAATTGCTCCAGTCAGCGCAGAGATTGGAGGAGGACATTGCCTCTGAAACGGAATACTGGTCCGAAGTCTTGAAGATCAAAGAGAAAGGGTGGAAAGTGTGCAGGCTGCCTCGGGAGCGGCAGACTCTCGGGGTTCATTTTGGGTTCCTGGAGTCAGCACCGAATTTCCGTGATCAGGGACTGGCCGCATTACGCAAGGGAGAAGGCGGAAGGCTGGTTCTGGATCAGGGAATTCAACAGAAACCGCCACAAATGGTGCGTGTGCGAGTTCAGGAAGGAGATCGAATAATCGGAGTATCCATTCCCGCGACTTCAAATCAGCCACTTGATGAATCCCTTGATGGTCGAATCCGAGAGGCTAGAGATAGCCGGTACGAAGAGGAGTTGTTCTATGAACTGAACCGAGAGGCACGCACGCTACTTCAGCACGGGGTTGAGATTCGACGGGACCTGATTGAATTTCCCGTTGACGGTACCAAGCGTATACTCATTGACCTGGTTGGGTTAGATGAGGGCTTTCCCAGTACTGCCGATTTCAACTCGTCTGATACTCTCTTGGCTGAAGCCGTCGTGCAGTTTTTCCGCGTCCTCCTGTCCTATGCGCATCGGAAGAATCATCATCGGCGCATACGACCGCCGCCACCCGTGACCCCAAATAAGAGGCCGACTCCCGAGTACAACATCATACGCCCTGTTCTTTGCTACTTTCAGCATAGATCGCATTACAGGTATCTTATTTCGCTGCTCGAAAGTCTGTCGCAAACCTTACGGTCTGCTGGCCTCAAATGCGGCTATGCTTCATACCCTTTGGCTAAACATCCCCAAAGCCACGCACATTCAACACAACAAACCCCGGCAGCATCTTCCGTCGCAAGATTTATAGACAGCCTGAATATCCCGTGCCAGTCGTTCATCAACTGCACCCTTATTTCTCCAAGCTCAGTAGCGAGAATACGAATTACGACGAACGTCAACCCAACTGGCTTCGGCACCGAATTTGAGCTCGTTACTAACCTTTCGCACTTCCCCACTCAGCAGTCGCCCATTCGTTTTGGGCTTCGGGATGATGTCTGCGAACTGATTTTGCACCTCTTTACCTTGGATCTCGTCCATTTGATTCCGTCGCTGGTGAAAAATCCAGCCACTGCTAGCGATTCAAAAGCCCCGACCCCTCGGTATACAGTATCACAAGTCGTAGACGAGCAAGAGACGATAGGCGCAAACGAAGAAGATACTCGGTTGCCGGCTACAAAATCAGATGACGTTTATTTATTACCTTGGGAGCCGACATCCGCCCAGCAAGGCGAGTTGACTGCTTATTCTCCCGCTCACCATAGGACGAAGAAGCTCCAGGTTCGGCTTCAGAATAATCAGCTAGAGCTGCGATGCTTCTGGATAAAGCGTAGAAGAGGTGCCGCCAATGTGGACAGGCAGGCTGGAGAAAGAGTATTCACTTGGCGTGCGGCAGATATGGGAGACGAAGCACGCGACACTTCGCGGCTAACGCTTGAGCAGGCAGTAGAAATGTTAGAGGAGAAGGATGATAATGACCAAACAGTTCCAGGCGTTGCGAACAAGTGATTGATCTCAGCATTAGTCTTCATATCAATGCAGAAACATGGCAAGATAGCCAACTATAGTTCTCTAAGCATTTGTTTTGAATATGAAGCAATTCCCCACAAGCTCAATAACACACCTCTAACTAGTTGGTTTCTAAAGTTGGTCAAAAGAAGAAAACAATATTCCATCCCATTTACAAATCTCATTTCTGACCAAGGAGGAGCCGGTGGCGTGTCACAAGACCAATGATAGTTCAGTTAAACGGGCCAGATCAGAGATAAGTTACGAGGTGGAGTGTCACGCCAACAACGTTTGTTCCTGTCATGCCTGGGACATCATCACTTCAGAACAACCTTCAAGCCAACATTGCATCGTACATGCGGCTTTCCCGCCCACTCGCTCTTAAAGAACGTAGTTACCTAGGGGAAACACGCAGTCAAATCTTCCGTTAGCCCACCCAACTTGGTGAAGGGTTCTTAGCACTTTTAGCAGTCTTGTTAGAGCGACTGACAACCATGACGACCCGGTATCGAGTGGAGTGTGAGTTCTCTCATCGAACCCACATACGTTGGAGCAAGGCGTTTTACTAACTGAAATTCCAACCAGATGCGTTGAAGGCAGGTTTTATTTTTGCGCCTATTCCTGAGTTGTTTGACCCGGCAGAAGCTGACCAACCTGTATCTTCTCTAGTCTCATCGGCGAGACCAACTGGTGAGTAGGTATTCAAGCAAAGCCCCATGAGGAAAAAGTCGCGGTCGCTGGAGATGGAGCATATACCCTATTATTATTTTCTATGATATATGCAGTGGTTGATACATGCAAGGTATTTGGGACTAGATCGAATGGATAAAGGTGCCTACACTCCTGGATTCTATATTCCGGCAATCCGGACACTTGCATCATGATCTGATCTGGCTAACGAGCCGCTCAGGGATTACTTGCCGTCCCTTTTGTGCTACATTCTCAGCCGGCGGCTATATACAAGGAGCACAGCCAGAACCTCGCTCATGTCGCGGAGCGGACACATGCTCGATATATGGAGATCATGCGCGATGTCGAGCACCTTATCAACGAGCATAGTATGTACCGAGTAGTGAAATACTAGAGTTTTGAATCTGTTCTTGCTTTTTTTTTTTTTTTTTTTTTTTTTGGTTAACATGATGAACCCAAACACAGTTGAGCATCAGAGGTCCGGCACAAGTGGCCGCTCTACCCTAAAAATGCTGATTCCCACCGTCGGGACGTTCTTTACTCCTCTGCTCCTCGAAGAGGCCTTCAGATATCAGGACCAGAAACGGTTCATTAGCAGCCGGCGTTTTGTGCCGCCGTCATTCAACGACATCCGCTTAACGTTGAACACGGCCCAGCTAATGGGCCTGGTCCGTCGCAGCCAAGTGCAGCTGATCACGTTCGATGGAGATGTCACTCTTTATGAGGACGGTGCTTCGTTGACGCCGGACAATGAGGTTATATGGCGCATCGTTCGCTTATTGAAGCAGAATAAGCAGGTCGGCATCGTAACTGCAGCCGGATATACCACGGCGGATAAGTACTATGAACGTCTGCACGGCCTGCTGGACGTGGTTCACGGCTCCGCCGAGTTGACCCCCGCCCAGAGGAGGTCCCTGATCATTTTGGGTGGCGAGAGCAACTTCATGTTTGAGTTTGACCCGGACACTCCTCACCGGCTGAAATGGGTGCCGCGCAGTCAGTGGATGTTGGATGAGATGAAGGGCTGGACCGAAAAGGACATCCAGGAACTGCTCGATGTCGCCGAGGCTGCGCTGCGTGACTGCGTGTCGAATCTCAACCTGCCGGCGTCGATTCTCCGCAAGGAGCGAGCGGTGGGCATCTATCCGCTCCCGGGCCGCAAGATGCATCGGGAGCAGCTCGAGGAGACGGTGCTGGTGGCCCAACAGACGGTCGAAACATCCGCCGTCGGTCGCCGTCTGCCGTTCTGCGCGTTCAACGGCGGCAATGACGTGTTTGTCGACATCGGGGACAAGTCCTGGGGGGTTCTATGCTGCCAGAGCTATTTTGGAGGCATCGACAGTTCCAAGACACTGCATATCGGTGATCAGTTCCTGTCTGCGGGGGCGAACGATTTCAAAGTATGGGTAGCCCGTCTTTCTTCCTTCCTTTATTTCTTTATTTCTTTCTTTCCCATCCCTACATCTAGGGAACCATTGCTAATGCGAGGTGTTGTTTTTGTGGCTGCTTCTCAGGCTCGACTCGCGTGCACCACGGCGTGGGTGTCCAACCCCGGCGAAACGGTACAATTGCTGGACGAACTTGCGGTGCTGGAAAGTGTCTAGTAAATTGCGTCAAAGCGCCATTGTTCCTGGTTCATCTAGTTATATATCTCCATTACTCACTCTCAAGTAGTTAGCTCCCTTGATAGGACCCTTTTGTATGTAGTTTATGTACAAACCGTGCACAGGGGATGATTTATCGTCCTCCTCCTATTTTAAGCAAGATCTCATGATATTTCACGAACCGAGACCGAGTCCTCGTGTATGTTTTTATTTATTAGTTGTTACAAGTCTCTCAACATTCGCAGACCCTAGTTAGTTACCTTGATAGTAGTTAGCCATTGAACATCGCCGAACTGACCAAGTTAGTTAACTTAGTTAGCCTCAAATGACGAAACCCCTCAAACAAATCTCAATTCACTTCTGAAGGGATAGCTAGATAGTTAACTAGTTGGGACTAAAACCCTTCTCTGTTTCGCTTTCTATATCTATCTGAATCACTCAAGACTGAAGACTGAAGAGCCTGACAGTCCGGGTGAACGTGTGTGTCTGGACTCTCCACCCCAACGGTGTTTGCACGGAATTTGGAAGGGCTTGGCCTTCCTGGCGCGCCCAGGCCACAGGTGGGGGGAGCTGCCCGAACCCCTGCCCTGCCAGCAAACCAAAGCAAAGCGCTTTGCCATGGTTGACGCTTGATGACGATTGACAACCAAAGGGAAAAAAGAGGAACAAAAAAAAAAAAAAGAAACTTTGGCACGATGAGCAAATATCCCCTGGCGAATGAACCCCCTCACACGTTTTTTTTTATTTATTTACCCCTGTCGATTGATTGATTGATCGAGCTTAAACTACACGATGGCCGCGGCTGTGGCGCCAGACCACCACCAGTCCACCTCGTCACACAGCTCGAACAGTAGAGGCACTGACGCAGCGGGCGGCCTCCGGTCCTCCAAGGCAGCATCATCGTCATCCTCATTCTCCTGGTTGGCTTCGACCTCTGGCTGCCCGGCAGATGCTTGGATTCCGGATCCACTCGCTCACTCTTCTTTCTCCTCCCCCTCCTCCCCCTCCTCCTTGACGCCCGCCCTTTCTTTTTCTTCTTCCCCCACGATATCCTCTCGCCCTTCGATCGCTACCCCCAGCTTGCTCCAGGGCATTGCATCCCACCTCGCCATGGCGTCCTACCTTTGGCGCTTCTTCCTCTACCTCTTCCAGGTGGTGCCCAGCCTGCTCTACTGGGCTATTACCTTTACCACCATCACCGTTCCGACCGCCTTATTCACTCTGTTCTCTATGAGCTTGACTTTTACAATGAACTTCACAACCCTGTGAGTGCATCTACAACTCTCAGCTTCTCTCTCCCTCTCTCTCTTTCCCTTTTTTTTTTTTTTTTTTGGCTTTCATCATCTGAACTTGAATCAACACAATGCTAACATCTCTCTCTGGGTAAAAAAATAATCAGTCTAATAATAGTGTTGCTATTTGTATCCACTATCAGCTGGTTCATTCGCTATCGATTCCTTAATATCTACTCCCGCTTGCCTCCCGAACCCCAAAGAAAGGATCCGGAAATAGATCTCTTCCCCGATTCGCAGGATGGAGACTCCAAGCCAGGGCTGTCGAATTATCTCGACGAATTCTTGAGCGCCATAAAGGTGTTTGGCTACCTGGAGCGACCGGTCTTCCATGAACTCACTCGAACGATGCAGACCCGGAAATTGATTGCCGGCGAAACCCTGCTGCTCGAGGAAGAGAAAGGCTTTTGCCTGGTGGTCGATGGCCTGGTCCAGATATTCGTCAAATCGATGCAAGAAAGGAATGGTGATCGGGATGGCTGGCCAGTGGACGAAGCCATGGAAGATTCAGCGGACGAGGACGACGAGCTTCGACGCCGAGGCCACCAGGGCTACCAGTTACTAACCGAAGTGAAAAACGGCGCGTCAATGTCGTCTCTATTTTCAATCCTATCCCTGTTCAGCGAAGATGTCAAGTTACGTCATACCGAAGACATGGACTCTAGCTCCTCGAGCGTTGCGGGCCATAATGTTGCTGGGCCGGAATCAAACCCAATGAGCCCGAACCTACTACTGGGCAGCCCCATGAGGCCTAACTTTTATGATCATCACCGAGACCTATCGGTGCAGGCAAGCGGAGATGCCCTGCCCAAAGTCCCTCCTCTAGTTTTAGAGGGAAGCCCCGGTCCGTTCCCAACCCCAAAGCACCATAACCATCGGCGCAAGAGGCCTTCAAAACCCAAAAGAGGGAAATCCGTTCATCCCGACATATTGGCTAGAGCTATGGTAGACACTACCATTGCGATCATTCCCGCGAGTGCTTTCCGGCGCTTGACCACTGTTTACCCCAAAGCTACCGCCCATATCATACAGGTTATACTTTCAAGGCTTCAACGGGTCACCTTTGCTACTGCGCACTCATATCTTGGACTGACAACAGAAGTGCTTAGCATTGAACAGCAAATGACTCAGTATACATCTTTCGACCTGCCGAACCATCTGCGTGGCGCTGCCCTAGATCGTCTGAAATCTAAATTTACCAAAGAAAAAGAAAGATTAGGTCCCGAAGACGGAACAAAAGGCATTGCGCTTCACAATCCGGTCTTTAACCGGAGAAGGCGATCTAGCAGTTCACTCAGAAAAGATGTCGCTTTAAATGCCAAGTTCGCGACGAGCCGGGGCAAAGGGCCCATCTCGCACGGTCCTCGGTATGGTGACCATGAATCTACCGGTGTTAGCCCTGGCGATCTTCTATCTACCATCCAACTCTCCCGTTTTGGCCCTCGATATGGTAGCGAACGTTTAAATGGGAGGAGTGTATTCTACGACGCGGCCTCTGGTTTGAAAAGCCCCGCTGGAGGACCGCCTAGTCCACTTGCGACGGCTGCGCAACCATTGTTCAAGTTTCCAGCTCGAAATGTTACTTTTCAAAGGCAGGACTCAATGGATCAAGATGCCATTTTTCGCGAATCCATCCTTGATTGCATGATGAAGGCCCTCGGGCTCATCGGAAGCACCAATGATGCATTGCGCAAACCTCATAACTCGGGGGATGCTTCCCCTCAATTAATATCATACGACTCTCGTCGCCAAAAGGCCGTTTTCAACAACGCCTTTGGTTTTATTGACCCGTACGATGGTTCTGGCGATGGCGATTCAGAATCACTCATGTCAATGTCGGTGACATCCGCCGGTGGCACGTCTCCTATTCATAACCTTAAAGCGGATCTGCAAGATGAAATTGAGATTGTCTACTTCCCCAAGGGCTCGATGCTGATTGAGCAGGGAGAGCATAACCCCGGCCTCTACTATGTCATCGACGGATTCTTGGATGTTGGTATTCCCGTGAATGAGAAGGGCGAAGATCTCATAGGTTCTTCTCGGAGACCAACAGCCGAGGATCTTATGCAGCCAATTGCTGCCACCAACTCACGAGCACCGACTTTCACTGCCACGCATAGCCACAAAAAGAAGGTTTCTAGGCGTTCCTTGTATATGGTCAAGCCTGGCGGTGTTGAAGGATACATTGGTTCCATAACGTCATATCGATCGTTCACCGATGTGACCGCAAAAACAGATGTGTATGTCGGATTCCTCCCTCGGACGGTGCTGGAGAGAATTGCCGATCGATACCCTCTGGTCATGCTTACAATGGCAAAACGATTAACCACAGTCCTGCCACGGCTGATCTTACATATCGATTTCGCTCTCGAATGGGTTCTAGTGAATGCCGGCCAAGTAATATACCATCAAGGAGATGAAAGCGACGCCATTTATATTGTCCTCAATGGCCGCCTTCGTTCTGTCTTAGACAAAGGCGATGGGAAAGTTAGCGTCTTAGGCGAATACGGTCAAGGCGATAGCGTTGGAGAATTGGAAGTTATGACCGAGTCGACACGGCCAGCTACCTTGCATGCGATTCGTGATACAGAGCTAGCAAAGTTCCCACGAACCCTATTTAACAGCCTTGCTCAGGAGCACCCAGGTATAACAATACAAATTTCGAAGTTGATAGCTCAACGAATGCGGCATTTAATAGACAACCCGCTTGAGAAGAGTATTGAGAATGGCAGCCCAGACAACGTAAAGACGACCACCTCTACTTTGAATCTACGAACTGTCGCGATCCTGCCCGTCACTGCTGGCATTCCTGTTGTCGAGTTCGGAAACAGACTTTTGAGCGCATTTAGCCAGGTTGGGGTTACAAACGGGGTGACATCTCTTCACCAAGCCGATATCATGAACCATCTTGGTCGGCATGCATTTAGCAAAATGGGTAAACTGAAACTCGCCCAGTATTTCGCGGACCTTGAAGAGAGATATGGCATGGTTCTTTATATTGGCGATACAAGTGTCAATGCGCCCTGGACCCAGACATGCATTGCGCAAGCGGATTGCATCCTACTCGTCGCACTTGCTGAAGGTTCTCCAGACATTGGTGAATATGAGCGTTTCCTCCTTGGAATGAAAACAACTGCTCGGAAGGAACTCGTTCTTCTGCATGCTGAACGATACTCCCAACCTGGCCTTACGAGACAATGGTTAAAGAATCGTATGTGGATCAACGGAGGCCATCACCACATACAAATGTCGTTTCGTTTAACAGCTGAGCCGGTTAACCCTCAGAATAAACGCTTAGGCGCGGTCCTGAAGCAAAGAGTGCAGGTTATCCAAGCAGAAATTCAAAAATACACTTCTCGAAGAATTCGACAAACACCAGTTTACGCGGCCTCGACGGCATTCAAAGGCGACTTTCATCGGCTGGCTCGTCGTCTATGCGGCAAGTCTGTCGGGCTCGTGTTGGGCGGCGGAGGTGCTAGAGGCATTGCACACGTTGGCGTGATCAAAGCATTAGAGGAGGCAGGTATTCCAATTGACATTATCGGGGGCACGTCTATTGGATCATTTATTGGTGCATTGTATGCGAGAGATGCAGATGTTGTCCCAGCGTATGGACGCGCAAAGAAATTTTCAGGACGCATGGCCAGTATGTGGCGATTTGCCCTGGATCTCACTTATCCGTCAGCCTCGTATACCACGGGCCATGAATTTAATCGTGGGATATTCAAAGCGTTTGGAAATAGCCATATTGAGGATTTTTGGCTGGAATTCTATTGTAACACGACAAACATCAGCAAATCCCGGCTTGAGTTTCATTCGTCCGGTTATGCGTGGAGGTATGTTCGCGCCTCCATGTCTCTGGCAGGCCTGCTACCTCCGCTCTGTGACGAAGGCAACATGCTCCTTGATGGCGGATATGTGGACAATCTCCCAGTTGCGCGAATGAAATCACTCGGCGCAGACGTGATATTCGCCGTCGATGTTGGTGCTATCGATGATAACACTCCACAAGGTTATGGCGATTCGCTCTCCGGCTTCTGGGCGTTAGTCAACCGATGGAACCCATTCTCCGGACTCCCCAACCCGCCGACTCTCTCAGAGATCCAAGCTCGACTAGCATATGTCTCGTCTGTTGATGCTTTGGAGCGTGCCAAAGCTACACCAGGCTGTCTATACATGAGACCGCCCATTGATACGTTTGGGACTCTCGATTTTGGGAAATTCGACGAGATCTACCAAGTTGGTTATAAGTTTGGAAAAGAGTTTTTGGAGAGGCTGAAAAATGAAGGCGGGTTGCCGATTCAGGAGGAGACGGAAGAGAAAAAGAAGCTCAGGCGGACGATGGCGCCTCGGCGAGCAAGTATCTGAATTTATCTTGCGAGTGGAATTACAGACGTGTGTGCACATGTGGCGGCATTCGTAAGGCGGTTCGCGTGCAGTTCAAAGTCTTGCGCATCCGATAGATTAGTTCTTTGCTATAACTAGATACCAAACCTACATTGATGTAATATATGAAGTTAAGTCCACAACTATAACGCAATCTAGATACCCCTCAAAGTTGATATAGCGGAGTGAAATGCTCACCACCCTAGCATGACGAAAGGTCAGAATCGCTCATCAAACCAGAGACGGTCTGGCAATTCCATCAAGAAGCGGCTTTAGCTCAGTTGGGAGAGCGTTAGACTGAAGTTAAACAGCTTCAATCTGCAATCTAAAGGTCACCCGTTCGATCCGGGTAAGCCGCAACATCTTTTTTCTTTTCTTTTCGTTCTCATTTTTCGTTCTTACTTTTTTTTTTCCATTTCACTAGATAGTTTAGTTTAATGAGGTTGATTGATTTGATTGATTGACTTCTAATTCAGTCAGCATCTGCGTCTCTTACGATTTTTTTTTTTTGTGACTGGTGCCAACAATCTCTGGTATGGCTTTGGGCTTAGTTCAAGGTTCCAGACCCAAGCAGACAGAATTCATCCATCCTCTGGACCCCTCAGGGGTGATAGACAGGTGTCCCAGAAAACAGGTGCAAAAGGGTTTGCAGCAAATCTTTATAGTGGCTGTACAAGTCCTAATCTTGCGCCATTTTATTATCTTTATCGAGTTCATTAAAATCGGAGATAGTAATTGAAATCTGTGGATATATCATTTGTTTGGAGGGCACACTGCACTGTGGCTGTTATATGTATGTAGATAAGTTCTTACAGGTTGTATAATTTCATCTACCTTCTCTCTTTCTGCTCTGTTTGGTATCCACATCATCGCCTGAGCCACCATTTGCCTCAAATTCATCTTCCGCCTCAAACCCGTCTTCACTGCTCATAGCAGCATCGCCAGCACTTGCATCCGCACCTTCTACCTCTGCTGCATCTATAACACTGCCCATACCCCCCGGGTGTGCGGCCGAATCCCAGGCCTCATCAAGCGAGCTGGGAGATTCAGCTATCGTGGAGATTCGCCCCGGATGATGAGGGAGGCTTAGGCTGCGGCTTCGAGAATGATCTTGTGGAGAAACCTTCGCGGCAAGACTTTTGGCTTGACCGCTTTCGTTATTCAATGCGCCACAGCTACCACACCTCCACGCGCCCAATTCTTCTAGTGTCCGAATACCAGGAGCTGCTTGGCCATTGACAAGCCGACATTGTTTGCATATTAAAACAAGGCGGTTTTTCGGAAGCGTTTCGTCCTCGCCAAGCAGAACATCTAAAACTCGATCATACCATTTTGGCTGGCGTGATTCGCTATAGGTAGACGACGGAAACGCACTCGGGTGGAATCCCGGTTCCTCGGCCTGGGATGGGCGTTCAAGTTGCGAATGCGGTATTAGACCGGCTGAAGTATGAGGCCGTTCCTGTTGCGGTTGTGGAGATGGAGGGCCCGCGACGGGACCTATTCTCTGGATGTTTGCTGTCGGGGGCGGGGCAAGTCCAGTTCTTTTTTGGGGAAATGGAAGAGAGACCCTGTCTTTCGGACCTCTGCGCTTCTGCGCAGATGGTACTTCTTCATTGTGAGCACCATCGGCGGAGCGCTTCAGTTTTGGAGAGTCTCCGCCGTACTTTTCTAGAAGTAGCTGTGTTGAATCGTATTTTGTTGCCTTCTTGAGCTTTTCGATAGTGGTGTCGCGTTGCTTTTGAATTTCATCTAGGGCGTGTTGCGTTTTGGATATGCGATAATTGTATATGGTGTCTGCAGTAAGCCGAACAGTGTAAATCCTAGGCATGTGAGTTAGAAGCGAACAATTCCCCAGGAATTCGAGAGACCTACAACACTGGGCCCCCGCAGAGAGCTGTGTATTCAACGGGTCCCCATCGTTCCCAGCCTAGTACAAGTGCAAGGATGAGCGAATAGAGGATGTAGATGAAGGTGGTGTACAGTGTCCAGAGAGCCTTGAAGCGCCGGGCCCGGTGGCGGAGCACATCTAGGCGACCGTTCGTCTCTGCCAGTCGTTTGGATAGGAGAGATAAAGCTTTCTCAAAGGATGCTGGGGAGGTATCGGAACCCTATCAAAAAACACAAAACAAAACGCCAGGATTTAGCCATTGTTCGGGGTCGGCGGCCACCGGGGAAATTAGCGGTACTCACCCTCCACGGCCAGAAGGACACCATGATTTAGTTCAGTATAGGCATAGTTGCTACCATTTCAGCTTGAGGATGCAATGGCGGGGAGATAGGAGCCGTATCCGAGCATGTTCTTCTCACCGCAAGAGAAAAGGGCGGGAACGATGAAACGATGAAGCTTTCCTCTATCAACCTGGGAAAGGGGAAAAAAAGGCAAACCAAACAGCGATCTGGCTCTTAGTTACGTAGTCTCACGTGGACGAGAAGGGAAACATAGTTAGCAAACAGAGCTAACAGAGCAAATAGAACAAATAATACAAACACTTAACTAGCGCAATCATCGTATCTTCAAGTTGCCATCACTTCACTCTCTCTCTGTGTCTCTCTCTCTCGCGCCTCTTTTCTCAGAGCCAGAACAATATGATTCAAAACAGGTGAAGGTGCAAATGCAGTCCGGAGTGCAAACAGGCAAGGGTGGCTGAATACAACAAGGTACACGTGTCAATCGCAGCTCATAACACCACCGCCTTTCACCGTTTCCACTACAGTGTTTCACTGGGGCCTGAGTTTGTCCAGGCTCACAGTCTAACTGCTTTCTGTCTGCTCAACTGTGCGAGCAGCAGCAATGCTTTCGGTACGTTGCATGAAGAGATGAACTGCAGTAACTACTCCAATCTAGACTTTTCCTTAACCTCATTTCGTATAGCGTCTTCGCGGTGCCATTGACGCCCGGATTGCGGAAGAGCAGGCCCGTCAGAAAGTCGGCCAGGAATCCCCTTCGCGGTCCAATTCATCCGCCCGTCGCGCAAACCCTTCTCCCGCCAGGCGTCCGACGTCCAGAGCGAAACGCGGCGATAGTTTTATTACCAAAAGCCCGGATCCATCCGAGTTCGATGCCGAATTTGTAGTTGGCGACGATGACTCGTCGACGACGAGAACCAGCACTCCTCGACCAGAGTCAGACAACACTATGGACGGCGGAGAGACGGATGGCAAAGCCACGGCTGGCGAGCCGGTGAAAACGGCGCCCATGCCTCCACCGGGCAAAACAGGGAGTCCCACCGTAGCAGAATTGCCGACAGATGTCAGGGTAAGGCTTCGGAGGTTAGATAAGCTTGAGTCAAGATATCAAGGTGAACTGCCTCGTCTCCCTATTTGTTTGTAACAGACTGTCACTGAAATCCGCTTTACCAAAGAACTCTTGAAGGCCTACCGAGCTGCCCATGCGCGCGTCCTTTCAGTAGAACCATTTGAGGCCGCCCTACGAGAAAACACACCACTTACTTCTATAAGTGAACCGCGCGCCTTAACCGAATATCTCAATCAATTAACACTCAAAGGTGACATGGTGGTGGACGAATTGAAAAGGGTGGCTGCAGAAAGGGATGATTTCAAAAAGAAACTTGAAGCCGCTGAGAAATCCACACGTGAAGCATGGGACGAGGTCGCTAATTTGAAACAACCACAACCGGCCGATGAGAAAACGCCCGCTTCGGAGGAAGGAGACGTGAATGGAAAGGTGCCCCCGAGCATTCAAACAACATTGTCTCTTGCGGAAGATTCGCTGGAAAACTCCCAAAAATCTCCAACGGCCTCCATTACGTCCCGAGCGGCCTCTATCCGTGGTTTGTTTTCGCCAAAGGCTAAACCGATAAAATCTCCCTCTCCACCGGAAGAGGCCGAAGAATTTTTCTCTTTCGAAAATGAAATTCCAAAGCTAGAGTCTGAACTGAAGGGGAAAGAGCAAGAAATTGAGTCTCTCAAAGGCCAAGTCGAAACTTTAAGTAAGGACTTGTCGGTAGCTCGTGAATCTACCGAAGGAATGGTGCATAGCCTGGAGACTGCAACGCGTGAAGTCTCCGAGTTACGGGAAAAACACGACCGTCTCGACGCCCGGTTTAAAGATGAACGCAATAATTTACGAGAGCAAATAATATGTTTAGAATCGAGATTGCGGGAGACTGATTCCGAGTTGAGAAGGACATGTGATGCCATGGAGGATGTTAAGTCAAAACTTCAAGACAAGCAGGATGAGCTGCAGCGACTCAGGGATACAACCCTCTCTCAACAAACAGAACTCGATGGGCAAAAACCTGATCAGAAACGTTTGGACGTTTTACAAGGAGTTGTGACGACTCTGAAGGCACAAATCAACAACGCCGAGACCACTATGAAGTCTCTGGAAACTAGCCTGTCCGAGACCGAGGCTGGCGCCAAGCGAGGACAGAGCATCATTGACTTCATAGATGACGGTCTGAGGGAAAATGAAAAGTGGAAAAACGCGAAGGAACTAATTTTGAATGGCCTACCAGCTGATTTCGAAGAAGTTCGACAAGCCTTGATTCCCCCAGTCACACAAAATGCCTCCCCGTTAGTTCCTGCCAACCAACCAACCGCACCCACTGCTGGTGGTAAAAAGAAGAACAAAAAGAAGAAGAAAGGCGCAAAAGCAGAACTAGAGGGGAATTCGAAAGATGCAGCGGCCCCTCCAGCTCAAGAATCCGCCTCCCTCAATGGTCGTTCCGATGACGCTATTCATGAGCTAGAAGAGCAGATTGGAAGACTCAATTTAGAGCTGGTAGAGAAGGGCGCTGCAATTGATCGACTTCATGCCAAGCTTAAAGGAGAAGACAACCTCCGTGAGGAAATTGAATCGCTCCGAGATGACCTCATGAATATCGGACAGGACCATGTGGAAGCAAAGGACAAAGTCAAAGAGTTGGTTGCAGAAAAAGCTGCACTTCAGAAGACGATTGAGGATCTTGAGGTGGAAATGGCAGCGTTGAAAGCGAGTTCTATTTCAGCTTCCACAGATGCTGGAACCGCCCAGAAGGATTTGATGACTGAGTTCGAAGATCTTAAGATTAGAGCGGTAACGCTGGAAACTGACCTCTCAGCAGCCCAGCAGTTGGCCGCATCTCGGTTTAAAGATCTAACTGATTTACGTCAGATGTTACAAAAACTCCAGCCAGAGTTGAGAACTCTTAGGCAAGAATCCACGGAACTCAAGACGACTAAGGAAGAGCTTAAAGGCAAGACGGCAGACCTTAGCCGATTGGAGAGGAAACAAGAAGACCTAAATGCGGAGATCAAAGACCTCAAGTCTACCGTCGGCGAGAGGGATGTCGATCTCAAGACCCTCAATCAAAAGATCAGCCAGGAGACCAATAACCGTCTAAAGGCTGAACAAGCACTGGAGGTTGCGCAATCTGATCTTCGGTACTCCGAAGGCCAAAAACAAACAGCGATTGAGAAAAGCGTGCAAGTTTCAAAAGATCTGACCAAGACTCAAGAGGAACTCCAGTCCGCCAACAATAAAATCCGAGAGCTCGAGGAGCAAGTTTCCAAACTCAACCGAGAAATTGGAAACCTACATGATGAAATTCAGCTCAAGACAGCGCAGCATGCAAGCGCGCAGAGTTTGATGAACAGTATGCGAGATCAAGCTTCAGAAATGGCAATGCAGATCAAAGAAGCCCGTGAACGATGTGAGAGTTTGGAGGAAGAGCTTTCAGACGCCCATCGACTTTTATCTGAGAGGACAAGAGAAGGCGAGACCATGCGCCGGTTGCTCTCGGAGGTTGAACTGAGGACAGAGCACAAAGTCAGGGAGTATAAGGAGCGATTGGAAACTGCGATTGAGGAGCGCGACCGAGCTGAGGACGAAGCCAGCAATGTTGGCCGCAAGCGCGCGCGGGAAATGGAGGAACTGAAAACAAGAGTACGAGAAGTAGAACGGGCCCTGAAAAGGGCAGAAGAGGATAAAGAAGAGCTCGAACATGCGCAGAAAGAATGGAAGCGGCGGCGAGAAGAGCTTGAGGCAGTGGCCGAGCAGTCGAGGCAAGAACTGACGGATGTGAAAGAAGCCATGGTCCAATTACGCGATGCATTGGATGAAAGTGAGAGACAGACCCGCGAATTCGATAAGGAGAGAACCGAGCTGCGCCGCTCGGTGGAGGAAACTAATCAGCGACTGGAGAAGCTGAGAAAGGCAAACAAGACCTTATCGGAGGACCTGAAAGCGATGCAGGCCGGGAGGGGACGCATTGAATCCGACAATCGCACGCCTCGAACGTCTGTCGACTCAGGGATGCTCCGTGGCACGACCTCTCCGGCGTCAAGGACGCGGAATGAGTCTCGCGCACGTAACGACGCTCCAGCAGGGGCGGGGGCTGGAACCATTGACCATGTCTATCTCAAGAACGTGCTCCTGCAATTCCTGGAGCAAAAGGATAGAGGTTATCAAAAACAGCTCATACCCGTACTCGGGATGCTGCTACACTTCGACGAGTAAGTAACACAATGGATCGTTCCAAGAGTCCCTCCGTCCTCTACCAGAGCTGACACATTCCATCTCCAGCAACGATGAACAGAAATGGATGTCTGCTATCTCATCCAAATGATTTCTACTCGCCGATGTTACTGTAACATACACAACATATATATATTCGTACTATGTCCTTTTCTTGAGATGATAGTGACATTAGAAATTAATAATGACAACATAGTATTCACGAAATCATGAGGATTGATCACTTTAGGTAGTAAAGAAGTATAACTACCATGTCATCATTCCGCTGGCTTTGGTTACTTACTGGGTCACTAAATGACTCTGCCATGGATCACACCAAGAGCTAATTGCAGCCAGAACTGCCCATTCTATCTATTATCATGAAATTCGAGCCATTCAAGGCCCACTGGAACTTGCGTAACTTCTGTACATTCCTTGTGGACATATGGAGTACATAGCTGGGGTTCAGTAACTAGTTAAACTCTTCCATGCTGGCCAAGTGACGTAAGCCCAGGCAGCCCTACAGCCAGCCAGCCAAAACTACCCAGTCCGTACCTTAAAAACAACCTGGTTCACGGGGCCCCGGGGGGCGGTGGGGGGAAAGAGGCGTTTTGGTGAGCTGGCTGTCCATTATTCTCCTTGAACTCTTTCCAGCAATCGAAACACCCGTTTATTTTCTATATAATAGCTGGTTCATTCCCATAAATATCCATTTGTTGATGACCAACTTTTTCCTTTTTCTTCTCCTTTTTGTTTCTTGCCGTCTAAAAGGAGAGACATCTCCACATAGTCAACTCACGAGACGAACTGTTCACCAGCTCAATGGAGCCTGAACTTGATCACCATCGACCCGAATTGGATCACATATTCGGCGTCGAGTATGTGATTCTGTACCACTTTGAAAATGGAGGTAAGTCGTGGTAAATTCCCGTGTTCTCTCGAGACCACCGAACGTGCAACTAACCGCTTGTGCAATCCTTTGTTCAACTTCAGACCAGGCAGAGGCGGTGCACCAGTTCAAACGGCTGATCAAAACTTTGAACAATGTCGGCCTGACGACTGCAGTGAGGCCTGGAAACGGGGGCAGGTTACTCGTGTTTGTCAAAGCGACAGGGAACAATCTCAGCAAGGCTATATATAGAGGAAGGTAAGCCAGGCAGAAAACCTCGAGAACGATACCGTGGGGGAAGGGGAGGGGAGGATAACTATCTGACCAGTTGTCCAGGGTTCGAGATTGGTTGTACGGTGTTCGCCAAGTTCAACCCGGCGTGGACGAAGAGGGCACCAACCAGGAAATCACTGAAGCTGAGCGGCTACGCACAATCTACCATATGATCACCTGGCCACGCACCGATGGCGGCGCGGGCATCACGCCGAAATACGGTGAATGGAGCCACGTCGAGGCGATTTTCCCTCTCCACGACCAGGAGATCAACAAGGAATGGATAATGAACTGGAGTCGTAAAACCTTCCTCAACCGCCACGATCTCGACCAGATTCGCGCACGGCTGGGAGAAAGGGTCGCGTTCTACTTTGCGTTCCTGCAGGCATACTTTAGCTTTCTGATCTTTCCTGCGGCCTTTGGCCTCGGCTGCTGGGCGTTACTGGGTCAATTCTCCGTCATATACGCGGTGGTCAATTCGCTGGCATGTCTGGTCTTTGTGGAGTTTTGGAAGAGGCAGGAAGTCGATCTCAAGCTGCGATGGCAGGTCAAGGGCGTCTCGGCGCTCAAGGTCAAGAGACGCCAGTTCGAGCATGAGAAAGAGATTGTGGACTCGGTCACTGGGGAGAAGATACTGGTTTTTTCAACCAAGACTCGCCTGATGAGACAATTGCTGCAACTTCCATTTGCGCTTGGGGCCGTGCTGGCATTGGGCACGCTCATTGCGTCTTGCTTTGCAATTGAGATTTTCTTATCCGAGATTTATTCAGGGCCGTTCAAAGCTTATTTGGTAAAGTTGCATGCCTGTCTGAATTTTTGCTGGTGATCGTTCTAACTCTTTGTGTTGAACAGGCATTTGTTCCAACAATAATTCTGTCCCTTATGGTGCCAACCATCAGCGGCATTCTCACCAATCTTGCTACTCAATTAACCGATTATGAGAATTATGAAACGCAAGATAGCTACGACGTCGCGCTGACTCAGAAGATCTTTGTCCTCAACTTCATCACCTCGTACCTCCCGGTCTTCCTGACAGCTTTTGTCTACGTTCCGTTTGCGCAGAAGATCGTCCCGTATCTTGATGTCTTCCACCTTACTGTTCGCCCCTTTTATTCCGAACACAGCCAGGCAAAGACGGCTCGGTCTGGGTTCCAAATCGACAGAAAGCGGCTCCGGCGCCAGGTGATCTATTTCACTGTCACCGCTCAAATAGTGAACTTTGCGCTCGAGACAATCATGCCTTATGTGAAGCGAACAGTGCTCAATAAATACAATGAGATTCAAGCTGAAAAGAAAGAGAACCATTCGAGTCCCGCACGCGCTCCCATCCCGGACGCGCTGGCCGAAGCGGATTTCCTCACTCGGGTCCGCAAGGAGTCGGAGCTCAGCGACTACGATGTCACTACCGATCTTCGCGAGATGTGTGTGCAATTCGGTTATCTAGCCCTCTTTTCTCCCGTGTGGCCGCTGGTTCCTCTGTCCTTCCTTATCAACAACTGGATTGAACTGCGGTCTGATTTTGTCAAGATCTGTACCGGGTGCAGACGCCCGGCTCCGTTGCGATCTGATACGATTGGACCGTGGCTCGATTCCCTGGGTTTCCTTGCTTGGCTGGGAAGCATCACCAGTGCAGCGTTGGTGTATATGTTTTCCGACGGAGAAAATGGGGTCGACGGGACTCCATCGCAGATCAAGGGATGGGCGCTGCTCTTGACGATATTCTTCTCGGAGCATCTGTACCTACTCGCGCGACTGGCGGTGCGGGTTGCATTTTCCAAGATTGACACGCCGGAGACGCGTCAGGAGAGAGGCCAGCGGTATATGGTCCGAAAGACGTACTTGGAAACAATCGTACCGGAGACGGATAATTTGTCGGAGCTGACTGTCGGCCAAGGCAAGGAAGAGCCGGTCAAGGACGACGGTGCACCGCATATCACGCGGGAGTCTCTGGAGGAGGATGCGCGGCGGCTGAGTCTGCAGTCGGCGGGTGTGGCTGATATGTTCTGGGCAAGGCAGCAAGGGTGGAAGGAGTCGGCGCAAGTGGGAGTGGCTCTGATCCAGTCGGGCTACACGGCCTCGCTGAAGGATAAGAAGAAGCAGTGATGATTTCGAATTTTCGAAAGCATGTAGTCAGCAGGTGTTTCTGACATTACAAATCATGGCCGGTCTAATTCCGGTCATTTTTTAGTCGCAGTAGGGGTGGCAGGCGTCGATGCATACCTCAGTGACACGCTATGACATTTATTTTCGGTTCGTCTTTTTTCTTCCTGTTTTGTGGTTCCCTCGAGCGCCTGTTTTCCAGTCAGTCCACCTTTTTTTTTCTAATTTTATATTTTTTGGGTGATGAATTCTAGTTATGTGAATTGTTTGGTATTTGTCCAGCGTTCAAAGCATAAGTGATTTTCTAATGTGACTGGTTATTTCTTCAATACACACATCAACACACCATCTTTACAATATAACAGAGGCAACATTCACACCAGCTTTTGAAAAGTTGTCACCTGGAAACAAAATGAAGCTGGCGGGATTACCGGATCCGGAATGTCGCAATGTCCGGGTTGGGTGGGCTTGGCGCCAAGTGCCTTTAGTCAGTTTGGTGTGATTGAGATTAGTTTTGTTGATTGAAGCACTCTTTTGCCTTTGATCTCGGCTTCAATATTGCATCTCTGGGGCAGTGGAGGTGTCTAACTGGAGTGTAGGGTGCAGGCAATGTGAATTTGTATTGTTATTTCGCGGGATCACATCTCTCTGCACAAAGATCACCATAACTCCATAAAGTGGCATAACTTTCCCTCAGGGGATCAAAGGTCTCCGGAGAGCACCAACAAAAAGGTCCAAACACATAACTATGAGTGTCTAGTTATACATCCATGCAGGACAGGAAGGACATCACTCACATTAAGACCGGCAACCATGGGTGTATAATTCAACTACATGCCTAAAACTCCTTCCGCTGCCGTCCGAGAGCATGTAGTTAGCCTTCCAGATGCGGGCTAAGCTGGTCAGGTGATCATTCTAGCCCTAGTCAGTTATTAGTAAACAACCAAGACTTCTGAAGTTCTGTGATTATTAACTGGCACTTTCCCCCCCCCTGCAAGTTTTGCCCCCTCTCCTCCCCTCCTCCCCTTCTAGAGTGACTCCCCTCAAAAAATCCCCCCAAAAAAAGGCGCCAGGCAAAAAAAATCATATATAATCAAGAAATTCCTACATAAGCACTGACTCATCCCCCATCATCAGTCAGCAACACGCCCGTCAGGTAATCAAAGACAAGAGACAGAGAGAGAGAAAGACTTATATTGTTCCCCCTTTGCAGGTTGATTATTTATCATGCAATCTCAACAACAACAACCTCAACCTCAATCTCAACCTCCTCAACCTCCACCACAACCACCGTCAACAGCTCCAGCAGCACAACAACAACCACCACCACAGTCGTCACAGCATCACCAGCAGCAGCAACCTGCATTGGCACCCGCACCTCATCCTCAGCACCAGCAACAGCTCCAGCAGCACGCTCAGTCGCAACAGCAATTGCACCACCACCAGCAACAGCAGCAGCAGACACAGGCACAACAGGATCTTAACAAGAACAACCCAAACGTTGCCCACTCTGTGCAGGTAAGTAACATAAGCCCAAATCCTGTTTTTCTTCTCTTGTCTTATCTCTTCTCGGCGGCAACACAACTGCACTCGGCATCACCAGCTCATTTCACTTCACGCCAACTATTTGCTTGCTCCCTGCCTCTCTCTCCCCCTCTCTCCATGCTCTCTCTCTCCCTCCCTCTCTCACTTTCCCTCTCTTCTTCTCTTCTTCTCTCTCTCTCTCTCTCTCTCCATCTGAGAATAGGAAGACTATACCTTGCAAAACCTCTCTTTCGTCCCAAATAGGACAGCTGCATTGAAGGCATTGCTTGCATTGTTTTCACTCATCTGCCCCTCCTCCTTCACAGTTGCTCACAGTTTGACTGCTTGTTTTTGCTGCTTTCCCTATCCTTTGCACTTTTCCTGCTTCTTTCTCCATATTCTCTCTGCCATTCCAGGGTTTTTAGATCTTCTTGATTTGAAACTCGCTATTTTTCCCGCGACTCGATCCGCCTTTTTCTTCATCTTTATCTCCGCTTTTAGTCGTGCTTGCTCTAGCCGTGACTTATTGAAAATGGCTGACAATCAATCCTTCGCCCCGTGGCGTGGTACCGACTCCACACAGGATCATGCAGACCAAGGTAAAATTCAAGCCAAACTCCTCCCCCGCAATCCGCTGGAAAAAAAACAAACAAAAGAATTGCTGAACTGATTCGCTCTCCGTCTGGCAGTCCTCCATGATCAGCTCATCGCGGCCCAGCTTCAAGCCGGCCATGTTGCTGCTCCGCCGCCTCCGCGCCCCCAGCCCGGGATGGCTCACGTGCAGCCGATAAGGGACCACTCAAACATTGATCCTGCAATTTCTGGTGCACCGCCAACAACTGGAATGATTCCAGCACCGCCTCCACAGCTTCAGCCGCAGCAGCAAGGACAAATTCAGTCGTCTCCGGACCAAGTCATGCAGGATGCTCAGTCCGCTGAACCTCGCAAGACCTATGGCAAACGAGAGCTTTCGACCTCCAAGCGTGCCGCACAGAATCGTGCTGCTCAGGTATGCCCGTCTCTCTTTCTTTCTGTGCATCAATTGGCTTTTATGGAGAAAAAAAAATTAACGCCTGTGTTTGCATAGCGCGCCTTCCGTCAGCGCAAAGAGGGGTACATTCGCAAACTCGAGGAACAAGTCAAGGACTATGAGATCATGTCCGAAAGCTACAAGGGTCTTCAGGCGGAAAATTACCAGCTTCGCGAATATATCATCAGTCTTCAGTCCCGCTTGATCGATTCGCAGCACGATGTGCCTGAATTGCCACCCAACATTGACTTGACACAACCCCGCCCGGACCCTGCAGCAATGCAGGCCGCTGCAAATGCTGTCGCTGTTGGAGCTGGCGCTGTCGGTCAGCTTGCCGGTGCATCAGGACAACCCGAGCAGATGAATGCATTGAACCGCATTGCTGTTGCTGGTCTAGGCATGCGCAAACACCAACATGAAGAGGCCGCATTCCTCGGCAATAACAATTTCCCCACCAAGCGCGTCCGTGGCGATATGGTAGTTGATGAGCAGGGCGGTGTCCCTACCGATCCGACTCAAATTGCCAAAATGGAGGGCGCTCAGCCACCAAATATGACCTCCTGAAGATGTTCCAAAAACAAAAAAAAATCCCCTGTTATCCTGATATGCATCTTGAAGTGGTTCCTTTTCCCCAAAGTTAAATTCAGCATTGTGGTACATCGGTGGTTAAAGTCGGTTCTTTGTTTTTTTTTTCCTGGGATTATCTGTGTTAACTTGACGCATCATGGGGTCGGTGGGTGGCGTTTGTTGCATCAGTTCGGTCCAATTTCTTTTACGTTGCGAGGTACTCGATAGCGCTTAATTAGTTACACGGGGCACCTAAAATGGCGGTTCGAAGGAGCAGTGTTGCTATCTGTTCTTCCGGCACTGGCGTTTGACGGGTCTTGTACTTTTTTTCTTCTTCTGTGAACTATGTATCAATGGGGATGATATTATAGGGCACCGCAATGCTTGATTCAATTTGTTCACTGTTAACTACGGCTCTGGCATAAAATCGTCTTCGGCAACGATGATGTTGTTGACATGCATTGAGCGAAAAACTGATGCAAAAAATTGGCGAATCAAGAACAGAATGTTTACAAGTGGAGAGAGAATCTCAGAGAGCAACCTTTAGCTGTAGTTTAGTACTAAGCTATATTCAATGCATATCTCCATTCAATCATCAATTGATGTCATCTGACTTCAGATGAGGACCTCAACCCAGAAGGACAATCCGTACAAATACACAGCAAAACTACGAAGGCCTAGACAAACTCCAAGTAAAATACCGAAGACTGAAAGGTTCGACTGATTTGTGTTTTTAAAAACGAAAAGAAAAAGAAAGAAACCACATTAAGCCGCATTCCCCAACATATGCTCCTTGATATACTCACTCCCATTCTCCAGATACTCCTGCCTTGAGACCGAACACTTGGCCAGGTCCGGCCCTGCCGCCCACTGCGCCGCTCCCTTCCACGCATCGAGCACCGGATCACTCGCCCTGCGAACGCGCAGGTCCGACTCCTCGGGCAGCACGGCGCGGAACTCACGCGCGAACCGCTCGTCGAAGCCGCGGAAGAGCGAATTCCCTCCCGTGACGAATACGTCGCGCAGGAGGCGCGCCTGGTCAGCGGGGGCCGAGAAGCGCTGCATGACGATGTCGGCGGCGATCTCGACGATGCCGGACTGATCGATGCCGGCGATGGAGGGCTGGAAGACGACCTCGGGAACCCGGATGCGCTCGACGTTGAGGTGGAGCTGATGGGCTTCGCGTTGGCTCTCGGGGTCGAATGGCCACGGCCCGCGCAGGAACATGTGCACGAGGGACTTTGTCCAGTCGGACTGCGCTTCGAGGGTGTGGTTCTCGGTGAACTCGGGGTCGTACCGGAGGAGCTCTTCCTCGACGGATTTGAGCTGTCGAGTGGGATCTTCGTCGTCTTCGTCGTCGCTGCCGTCTCCGGTGGCGGCGACGGTGCGGTAGACGCCCCAGTCCTCGTCGTTGGCGCCAAAGGTATCGTCTTCTCCGCCGCGTCGGCGTTTTCTGGGCCCATCTGCGGCAAGGTTGGCAAGTGTCTTCATGCGAATCTGGCTCGCGAGCGATTTGCGATTGCCTAGGTCGGCTTTCATTCGTTCTCGGTCCTTGATCCTTTGCAAAATCGCCTAAAATATCATGTTGTCAAAATTAGTTATCTTGAAATGCGCTAGTATCCTAGGAACTTCCGACCACTGGCGCCGTACCTCTCTTGCCTGTCTTCGCTCCTCTACCCAGACATTGAAATTGTTTTCCCGCTTCTCCGTATCGAGCCGCTCTTCTTCCGCTATTCGCGCCTTTTCTCGCTCCTTCTCTTCCTTGGCTCGCTGCCTCGCTTCAACGTTTGATTTCATCAGCCGCTGATGTTTCTTCTCTTTGAGGCCCGCCTCGTCAAGCTCCTCGTCCGGAACGTCCAGCAAGGCAAAAGTCATCTCTTCGGTGGGCTCTTCTGTTTCCTCCTGGCCCAGATCCTTGTTTCGTGATTTTTTAATTGACCGTTCAAGCTCCTTGATTGTTTTATCCAAGTGCGCTTCGTCCTTCATATCTTCGGCATCAAGGATCCGCCTGACCTCCTTCTTGGTCTCTGAGGGTATATTTTTCTGCAGATCTTTATAATATTCCAGTTCCTGTTCCTTTTTCATGAGCTTTTCAAGCCGCATCTTTGCTGCCTGCTCTTGCAGACGTCTCCCGCTCTCCTTCTTGCGCTCTGCTATCCTGGCAAGCTCTTCTTCGGATTTCTCCAGCACAACATGCTCGGTGTAGGGATACTGGATGACACGGTCTCGTTCCTCAAGGCCCGTCCAGTCAAGGTACCCACTCAGCTCGCGGTCATAGTCTTGCGACACATAGCAGTGTTGCTGCAACGCTTCCTCCATTTGCGCTTCGGTTATTCGGGCGGGGAAGGTAGGATATTTCAGTTTGAGGAGTTTCATGAGATAATCGCACGCTTGGTAGCCGCCCCAGTTTAGTCTCGTACAGTTCGACAGGATGGCTTTGGAATTCAGAACCGGGATGACGTGGGTGGAGGAATGCGACGAAGAGATGACAAGGCCGTCTGTGCCCCGGTTGTATTTGTATGCGAAGAGCGAGTCGATTCCGTAGGCGACAGATGGAGCGGAGTAGCATTCAAAAGCAATCTCGTTCATCACTGTGATTTTGTATAGATTAGTATAGTGAAGGGTTCCAGGTAAAAAAAAGAGGAAAGAAGAAAAAGAACGTACTTCTTCGCGAATATGCCAGGTTGGCGATGGGCTCTGTGAAAACAAGGGGCCGATCGACGCCGCCGCTGGCTCCATCGACACCGAGCTTCAAAAAGATGTAATCCAGCACGCCCTCCATGACATCCCAGTTACCGACGATGCTGGTGCCGGGATCGAAGGCGTTGCGGACCTGGCCTCTGGTGGTCGCGTCGACGTAGGCATCGTATCCGACGAACTGGCATGTGCGATTGGCCTTGCGGTCTCTGTACCGGGCTATTACGGGAGGGATGATGAAGCGCGGAGACTTGTCGAAGGACCAGCCGGCTTTGACGAGGTGAGAGCCTGGCGAGCAAATGATCGATCAGCAATGGTCTCAAGCAATTGTCTTTTTTTGAGCTTCACAGGACGTGATGAGATATAACCAAAAAAAAGGAGGGGACGGGGGAAGCTGGCGGGGTGGTTGGTACGTGCCGTTGTCGATGACGATGGCGCTGGTGTTTGGAGAGGCTCGACTCCGCTCGTAGCCATCTGGCTGTGGAGGCTCGATGCCTTTGAACGGAGGCTCACGGGCAGTGAAGACCTTGGGAGGCGGCTTCGGCTCCCGCTTCTCTGCGAGGTTGAATGTGAGTCTGGAGGAGGGCAGGGTCCGGGTGTCGGAGATGGTCATGACGACGACGGTTGATGGGAAGAAAGAGAGGCCTGTTGGATGTCTTTCTATTCGCTTAAATAATACATTGCCTCTGAGAGAGAGAGAGAGAGAGAGAGAGAGAGAGAGAGAGAGAGAGAGAGAGAGAGAGAGAGAGAGAGAGAGAGAGAGAGAGAGAGAGAGAGAGAGAGAGAGAGAGAGAGAGAGAGAGAGAGAGAGAGAGAGAGAGAGAGAGAGAGAGAGAGAGAGAGAGAGAGAGAGAGAGAGAGAGAGAGAGAGAGAGAGAGAGAGAGAGAGAGAGAGAGAGAGAGAGAGAGAGAGAGAGAGAGAGAGAGAGAGAGAGAGATAAATATTTAGATAGATTGATGCAGAGCAACAGAAGCAACAGCAGCAGCAGCAGCAGTAAGTTCAAAGACAACTCTTCTTCTTCGGATGAAGCTAAAAAACAGTCTTGAAGATAAGATTGATAAGAACAGCGGCAGCAACAATGAGATGATGACGATGATGATGATGATGATGAGAGAGGAGGAGAAAAAAGAAGAAGAAAAGGAAGAATAACTACAACCCTGGATATTTCTCTTCATTATTTATCATGATCATGCTTTAATTACCAGTCTTTGTCTTTCTCTTTGAGGTTTTAAGAAGGATCCTTCAGGCTCTCCGTTGCTGTTGAGATTTTCAATGGCAGTCAGTCAGTCCATCAGCTCTTGAAAATGAGATAACTAGCATGAACTGAACTGACCTTCAAGATGGAAGAGGACGTTGGACTGGTAGTTCTTGAACATCTGGGCCACCAATTCCACATTCATATTCTGCACATTGACCTCCTGTCCACGCCCATCAGTCATCACAATCAGCCCGTTTGGCAGATATTTAACTAGTCAAGAAGAGGTTTGAACTGTTCCGCTTACCTGCAGACTCTTGTTCAGCACCATGATGGCTTCATTGAGCTTCTCCTGCAAGTGGTTTTTTTTTTTTCTCAGTGAGACATGCGTCTGTTTGTGAAATAACAGAAGGAGAGGTTATCATACAACGTTGGTGGTGATGCGTGAGAGAAGGAGGTTTTGCTGGTGCTCATGGGGGCTTTCCTGCAAGCTCATTGTTAGAGAGAATAGTAGTTAGGTATGAGAATTAGTGCTCTTCTCACCATAGTCAACTGTTGTCCGTGGAAAAGTAATTGAAAATAGACTTGAATTGTGAATTTACGTCTGCTTTCTCCTCTCTATAGTTATAGGGAGACTTTTTAGCTTTGTTCTGGTTCAGCAAGTCGAACATCTCTCTCTCTCTCTCTCTCTCTCTCACACACACACATTCCATCCATTCTCTTTCTTTCTCAAACCCGCCACTGGAGCACAAAAAGAGGACAGCACACTGCAGAGCTATTTAATTCACTTCTTCACTTCTTCTCTTTTTTTCTATTTAATACTTTTGTGAGGCATCTCTCTCTCTTTTTGCACCCACCAATGCCGCCCAGCACCCCCAATGACGAGTCCCATCAGAAGCTCCTCGACCAGCTCGACATCACGCACACCCCCCGCCCATTCCGCAACCCACACTGGAAGCCATCCGCCCGTCGCAACAAGAACGTGAAGCAGCTGCTCTCGGAATCGTCGCGAAAGGAAGCGTCCGCCATCGGGACCCAGGACAACAGCGGGACCTCCACGCCGATGAGACTCGCCGGGTCCGCCGATAGCAGCAGCATGCAGACTCCCCCCCTTCTTGCTCCTCCTCCTCCTCCTCCTACCACCACCACCGCTACTACTACTGCCGTGGGTGCACCGTCGCGGCCGTCCAATATCGCGCAGGCCGCGCAGAGTCTGTCTACCCTTGTTCTCGAGAAGAACTTCAGCCGGTCGGCCTACGCCATGGGTCCCGCCGTTACGTACACCAACATCGAATCGGCGCCGTCACTGCACGCGCCGCAGCATAAGCACTACTGTGACATCACCGGGCTTCCCGCGCCGTACAAGGATCCCAAGACGAGACTACGTTATCACGATAAGGAGGTGTTTGGAGTGGTCCGGTCATTCGGACAGGGTGTGGCCGAAAGCTACCTTGAAGCGAGAGGGGCGCATGTTGTGCTGAAATAATAATAATAATAATAAATAAATTCATGGTTATCGACTACAGAAGCGTACGAGCCCTCCGGCAGAATTGGGGACAGGGAAGAAATAAAAAATAAAACCAAAAAGGTTGAGCAACTCGGGGAACAAAGAATAGGACTGGAAAAGCTTCTCGCTTGATTATTTGGGGGAGAGATTGGGATGCTCCATATGCACATATATGTTTGGCCCACAAAGTCAAACCCCGTCCACCCACCCTATCCCTCTCGAGGTAGGGTTCAAGACGGCGCTCCGGCTTAATCGTGACCGGTCTGGAAGAAGTACTTCCGCGCATTTGTTCTCCGCCTGCGAATACGCAAGGATAGACGGGTACCGAAATCCCACGGGAGAAAAGAAGGGAAGATCAGTTACGGTGCCTCGTGAGGGCGACCGTGGTCTTGGGCGGGTGTGATGAAAGAGCAGTTCCGTAAGAAGGAGATAGTAACCCTTTTTTTCCCCCCGTTTGTTGTATAAATATCGGAGAATGTATGGTGTTATTTAATTGGCAATGAGAGAGGGAGGGAAAGTAGAAAACCATGCCCAGTTACCCTTTGACAAAAGTCGTCACTAGAGTATAACTTCCACCTCCATGCCAATAGGATGAGCCTTCCAAACAATCATCGCATCTCCCAAGCCCACATAGTCTTCAGCTCTTGTCATTGGTGGGATTTGTTCATTGTGGGCAACGGGTTGTCAGCAGGCGCGAATTGTTTAACTGACACGACGGGGTCCAGTTGTGATCAGGTTGTTGGCGATGGATCTTTCAATTTGAGCCTGTGTTAACGTTGAGTTGTATTGTGGGAGGAGAAGATGAGAGGAGGAAGAGAAGAAGGAAAAAAGAAGAAAAAACCGATTTTCTCCGATTGAGGTTAGCGCGTGCTTGGGGGGGGGGGGAAAGCTTCATTCAAGCTTGCGAAAAAAGAATGTCAAAACAACACGAAGAAGAACAATCGTGTCAACATTTGTTGGGGGAGGTGCTGGCTGCTTGGGTCGCTCACTAAATATTATAACTGATATTTGGTCTTCAGTTTCTCTCTTCTTTTGTTCTTTGCGACTGGATGGCCCATTCAAAACCAGCCAGTTAATTAACTATTTCAACTCCAGTCTGACTGAGCGGCGATCTGTCCTGACACCAAATGTATTCTTGACCAGAGAAGGGTATGCTAATTATACTCCTTTCCACGCTGCAATAGGTGCCGTAAACGGACAGAATGGCTGACTTTCTTTTACTCCGCTTGTCGTTTTGTAACTAGTTGAATGACAAAAATAGTCCCACCGTTCTTCCCACCACATGCACGCCAGTTAAGCTCTCTCAAAAAGACCTGTCCCATTGGCCTTCCACACGCCCCGAGAGCATAACCTGTCCTCGAGCGCCCTGGAGCCAAAGGCGACGTCCAGTCGAGGGTATATTCAAGAAAGCTCGCGCCCCGGCACAATGCCTACGATGTGGTTGTCCGACATGCAGAGTGAGTATTCTCAAGGTGGACCATTGGCTGATGCAGACAACTAATAGCACTGCTGTTTAGAGATCGGGGCGGTCTTCTGCACTGCCGGTATGTGATATTAGGATCCTACCCGCCAATTGACATACCCGTCAGCATATGGGACGAAATATACTCTCAGAGAACCGGCTCCTCCTCCTTCCCTTTTCTCCAAGCACCATTGGAAAAATGACTGTGGACATATCGATCTGACATCTTGCTTCACTTAGGCAGTTTCTTCTTCTTCTTGGGTATCGTTATGTTCTTTGATAGATCACTGTATGTACATACCACCCGTCTCCTTTCTAAGAAGATGGGTTGCTAACACTCGGGATTGACTAGACTTGCGATGGGAAATGTATGCCACACCCCCCGCCCGACTCCTGTTGCGCCTTATACAAATCCCTAACAAAAGTGCTAGATACTCTTCGTCATCGGCCTACCTCTAATACTCGGTCCCCAAAAGACTCTCTCCTTCTTCACCCGTCGCCAGAAACTCCTGGGATCAGCCACTTTCGCCTTGGGCATCATTCTCATTCTCTTTCGCTGGCCACTCATTGGCTTCTGTGTCGAGCTATACGGCCTGTTTATACTATTCGGTGATTTTCTAGTCACCTTGGGCGCATTCGTCGGCAGCGTCCCCATCGTCGGACCACCACTGAAGAGGGCACTGACCTGGGTTGGGACGCTTGGTGGACGGGGAAGTGGCTCGGATCTACCGGTTTGATGCGACAAAAAGTCCAAAAAAACCAGCCGGGATATATACCCAACGGTTGCGCACATCCGGGAACAACCAGCTGAACCCTGTAGAAATATACGAGCACCAAACCGGTTCCTCGGCGGGAGATTTCCAAATGTGCCGAGATTGCAGTAACTTATATGGCGATCCTTTTAAAAGTGAGCTGCAGCTTGAATGCGCGCGCCTTGCCCTTTCGTGGACGCTTGTCTGACCCTCCAATTTCAGAGGTGGAATCAAATCTACACTTGATTTGGCGGAGGTGACGATGACGCCACTATTTAATTATATCGTCTATGTCCTTGTAATTAAATCATAACTCATGTACAATACACAATTAGGGACTACACAAACCTCCGGTGGAACAGACTCCATTGTCAAAGGACGTTACCGAACAAGTTATGACGGTCAGGCTGTTGGATGGGTATTTCACCAGTAGCTAACATACATGCAATTATTGTATCTGCAAAGGGATACCGCACAAGTGGCCTCATTGGGAGAACATAGATTCTCCTGAAACTCTATGGGGACGGTGAAAGTAAACCCGAGAGGGGGGGGG
>LJPK01000638.1:345365-400141 GCA_001430945.1 Amauroascus niger
AAGCGGGGGGGGGGGGGGGGGGGGGGGGGGGGGGGAAAGAAAGAAAGAGAATCATCAGATCATCTAGCTCGAGCCTTCAATTCATATTAAATAAGAAATCCATACGAATCCGGAAGTGAGCATCCGTGCGATCAAAATACTCAATTTGCTAATCGATATACTTGGATCTAATTGCATTTCATTCTGGGTTCGTTAAGTTGTGGAAACCGAGCTGCAATTGTTCGTCAATTATGTACTATGAATCATGACCAGCATTCCCGTCTAATAGCCCAACCCGCTGAGGTAATCACCAAGCGTTTCCACGGTGTTGGTTGCGGCGCCAGGCTGAACGGTTTCCGGGTAGTGTGCGATGAGGAGTGCCTTTTTCGTCTTTACGATCACGATACCTTCCTTGCCCTGTTTGGCGAGAACGAGGAATAAAAATCAGTTTTTTTGCGTGTTTGAAAAGCTGCAGGTGGAGACGCGTGCAAAGCAACGTACCTTCTTCCCGTAGAGTCGCGAGTCGTCTGACCGTAAGGCGATGTATTTCTCTCCGCCCACGAAGAACCCGTTAGCCTGCACTGCTTTGACATCGTCCTGCTTGGAAGTGGGTATAAAAGAATCGACGATGACTTTCATCTCTGCGGGAGAAACCTGATCTTATTAGCCCATCCGGATTATCCTGACGAAGAACCACGGCACCGCTAGGCGTTGACGCAACGCCATAAAGAAGCAAAACGGGCGAGAATGTACGTGCATACCGTGAATCCAGATGACGTTGCCCAAGCACTGCTGCCCTGGTTGTCGAAGATGGCAGCCTTGTCGACGGTGCCGGAGCCGACGAGACTAGATGCAGAGGTCAGAAGGTCAGGGGCCCCAATGTTACTAGGATATCTTTGATGATCGTTGGGATGCAGAGAGTGGAACTGCGGGCGCGGGTCAAGTAACTACCTTGTATCGACATAAGCTGCGGGCCCGTTAGTCCATGTCAGCCCCAATTGCTCCGATGCGGGATTCTTCGGGGAGGGACAGGAGCAAGATTTAAACAGACCTTGCCAAGACATTGTGAAAGGAAAAGGAGCTTTTTGTTTGAAGTAAAAACAAGGAGGAAATGGGAGGATATGGTGGTGAGAAGAAACTGGGGAAGCAAGAAGATATGAGACTGTGCCGGGTTGCCGATGGACGAAGAATAATTTATAGTGTTGTTATATAGTCGGTAACTATGGGTTGACTGAGGGAGCAAATCAGAAGAACGGAGGGGATGGTGAGAGCTGACTCTGCTCTTGCTCTTTCGCTCTTTTTCTCTTCTTCACTTTGCTCGACTTGCTTGCTTGTATCAGCTAACTCGAGATAAAAAGGGGAGGTAAGAAGAGCCAGATGGAGGGTCAGAAAAGGTGGGATGTGTTGTTTTTGTTGTTTTATTTTTGGGGGTTGGACTGTTTGGTGTTGTTTGGAGGGGTTAGGCAGTCCCGCGGGGCTTATGTAAGACAAGGCGGGGTTGTTGCTGATTCAGCGAAGAGGGGGAGTCCGTTTGTGCATCTTCTTTTCCTTTTTCTTACAAAATTCCTCACTCTGGGCCATTGTTTCCAATCACAAAGAAAAGGAGAAAACAAAAGATCGACCTTGCTCAGTACTCCTAATCTAGCCTGTGTTGTGATGGAGCAGAGCAGAGCAAAGAGTTCATCTTGCTGGCCTGAGCATTTTCCCCCAAAAGGCCGGCATGCTCCCTTGTTTTAAAAGCCATGAACCTGCTGCTGCTGCTCAGCAACCCATGTCAACCTGCCGTCACGCTAAACCCACTGGGAGCTAGTTACAGAAAATCCAGTTTGGCTCATGAGATCAGAGTTAATCTGCGGCTACAAGCTGGAGTGGACTGGAGGCGAGCAGTCCGTGGTTCCGTTGGCTGGTCGCCGATCGGGGGGGAAGGCTGTTTAGCGGCAGATCAAAACCCACGGTCTGTCTAGTCTGGCGCACGTCACAGACTCGCAGCGCTAAACTAGCTATATAACTACAGTATCGGCCTCTTGGAACTTTTCTAGGGCGGATAGAGTTGCGCCTTCTGGGAGTAACTACTACCCGACTCATCCCATACTCCTGAGAGTAAGTATTGAGTTAACCCTTTTAAAAGTCATAGTATTCTTGCGACAGCATAAAGAGGCCGGTTTCATCCCGCTGCATCAGGAGGCTTAGCGGCCTTTCAAACCCCATACTTTTTGAATCGATGACGGTGCTCGGAAATTAGTGAAGGACCGGCCCTCCAAGGGACACAGACCCAGATTGCACGTTAATCCCGGCGTCTCAGCCTTAATTCGACTTCAAGTTTATGGGGTTTGGATATTTTCTCCTTTGCTCGCCTAAAAAGATACCCACTTATTCTTTCGCTTAAACTAAAGAAAAGGAAGAAAACGCGGAGGGCGAGGAATTAAAAAAAAGAAAGAAAGGAAAACTAAGATTATTCCATGAAATTTGCACACGATGGAACCCTTCTTCCAGTATCGATGCCGGGTTCGTATGAATTAGGAAATATCACCAACCGATATTCCAAATTGGCGTCAGGATATTATTTGTTAATATTATTATCGAAATTCCTCAGCAGCAGCAGCCCAATCATACTGCCGTGTCTCAGTCCTTCATTCAAACCGCTCTGCCAGGGATTGGAAGCTTCCCTGTCCCTTGAACATTAGGGCATGCCTCTTCATCATTGGCCTGGACCACTATTACTTTTATTCTTGTGGCTGAAATGTTCTAGAAAACCAATTGTTTGGCCGAAATCAAAAAGAAATTCGACGATCATATATTTCGCAATCCAAGGGGCCGACACGTTGATAAATGGCCCTATTATCAGTTTCACCAATGTAAGGGTCTCGATGCCAGCCTCTGCCATCACCCTTGTCCCGTTTAATTTAAAGAACGGACATATTCAAACATCATAATGGGCCCCCCCATGTCAGAAAAATGCTCTCTGCTCCTGAGTTTATTCGATTACTTTCTCTCCCCAGACAATACGAGTCTTGTCTCCACCGTGGTTGAGCTGCTCTGAATGATTGATGATACCTCTTAGTCCTTTCTCTCTGCTAGGGGACCTTGTTTTCATCCATACTTTTACCACAAGCACCATCATGATTCAAAATATTAAGTTGCTTTCTTTGCATTTTAATGCGTGTTGTTCCTTGGTATTCAGGCCCGTTTCGCCTCACCCTGGGAGGTAGTTATACCAAACCGTCTTTGCTCATTCCGCGAGCTTTGCCAGAGCTCATCCGCTCATCCGCTCTTTTGTTCTTATTTTTCTGCCATTCATTTTGTTCAAAGACCTTTTTTCACTCTAGATATCATTTTTAATCTTTCATGTCTTTCGTTCCACAGTATCGATAACACGTCGACCGCAGAATGGCAAAAGGGTTATTCTCACCGAGGCCCAGAGCACACACAACCGATGCCAGCGTCAGGTCTGCTGGCAATGCTACAGTTGACTCTTTTCAAACGAACCAAAGCTGGCCAATTGCCAGCACAAAGGAATCGAGGCGGAAAATCGTTAAGATGGCGCCGCCTAGTCGCCGCGACGTCAGTTCGCCAGAAACGTTGAACGTCTCTACCTCTTCGCTATCTCACAGAACGCCTCTGCAATTCGCTTCCATGAACCCATCGTGGGATGATCACAGGATAGGCATCGCTCTCGGCAGTCCATCGATGCAGCCATGGGCCAACGACCCATGGAGAGATATGTTCACCCCGACTCCACTTGGAACAACTGATGTCGACGGAAAGGGTTTGGGCCCACTGAAACGTAAACCGAGCAGATGGAAGAAGCTGGGCGGGTTATTCAAATCGAAAAGTCCTGAATCTCCAAATCGTGTACCTTTCTACGAAGTCCGGGTAAATGATCGACAAATGCAAACGATGGATAGTTCAGAGTACATTCTCGAAACTCAGCTACTTCGAAGGAGACCAATAATAGCCGATGCTCGGCCTTGGCCTGCGAGGTCACAGTCGCTTCCACGGCCTAGAGAAGCGATCCATATCAGCCACGGCATCCCCACCGAGTCAAGCAGCTGGAGAGGACGGACCCAAGAGCCAAACGAATGGGGACCCCGATCCCAGACACCTTTGGAAACTTTAGAATACACTCGACGCGCTCCACTCCTTGATGTTCACATTCCTGATGTAGAGATGGAAAGATACAGTGTCATGTTTGGCTCCATTTATGACACTGCACCAAGACCAAACCTGCTTGCTCGACGAAGCAAGGTGCTTGGTAATCTCATCAACAAAGAGACGACGGTATGCCTTCCTTCCTAAATTCGCTCAGAGTGTTTCTCATTTACTCCTCAGCAGCCGGGCATGCCGAACGACCTTGTCAGGCCACGGCGCTCTACTTCTCCTGGGCCAGGAAAGTCGCCAACGTTCACACTTTTCCCAGCAACTCCCACCAATAAAGCCACAAAACTCTTAGGTTCGCATTGCATTCCTCGTGGGCCAAACCCATTGCAAAAATCCTACACCCTGCCCGCCTCATCGGACGCCCCCTACTTTGAGATGGCCACTCGCAGCAAACAGCTTCTGCAAAGCCCAATGGGAACGTCAGAATCGTCTCATAGTAGGTGGGGATCTGTCTCATACTTCTCAACATCTCCATCCGAAGTTGATGGGGAATTTTCCGATGAGGACCATGAGACAATCAAACTGCGAATTAAACCACTTGAACAGGATGAACCAGTGTGGGAAATGGTGACACCCGCCAACACAACACCATCACAATCTCCTCCCAGGGAGTCCCTAAAAGCAAGATCGGAAGAAACTCCGTCAAGTACTGCCCGGGCCGAGAGAAAGGTACCTCTGCCATCAACAGCCGTTAGGTCAAGTACAATAATGCCACCGGCCGAAATCCCTCCTATTCCCCTTTCGTTCAAACGCTCATTGCATTCTACCAGAACGGCAACCAAAGAGACTGGCTCCACTTCAAGTTTTGACGCCGCGCCCCAGTCCCTCCCTGGCGTCTGTCACATGTCGAACCCATCGGTAGACTCTTATGATTTTCAAACAGTTGAGGTTTCTGTTGCCCGGTCAATCTCAGTCAGCAAGCGGAAACAAATGCTCGTTCCTATTGTCGGAAAGCCCGGTGCCCTCCATTCGAAAGAACGGCTGGTGGAAAGGAAGGTGGCGACACCGACTTCAGAGGTTATGCACAGAGGCCATCGTCACGAAAAGTCGCGGGTTGCCGTCGTGGAAGATGCCTAGTAATTTCATCCCAAATCGGTGCTCTACAGCCAGCTCACTAGTTAAGTGAGTGTTGATCAGGAAGGGTTGCGCACTGGCTGGGGTCCTGAGAATAATGTATTTAATCAGCAGCCGGCTACCCCATAGATGAAGGGGCCAGTGGTTCATTCTTATTCATAAGTAATGATCCTGTTAATTGGAGAAGCATTTGTATTTTGCTCCATGTCAGAGGGAACGGAACATAGTGGCTTGGGACAACATGTTTGGACTTTCTAGCACTGACATGTTCACCCTTTTTAGTTGAGTGGGAAAGTTTGCACTCCAATGTCCCCATGTACTCCATAACTTACTCGGTAACTAGTTAGTCTACCTGTCTTCTCTTAGTAGCTAACTATCATACAACACCAAAACTGGCGCTTTTTCACATTTTTCAAATCCGTATATATCAACAATATTGTATGCTACCATGCTAGCTTCTAGTGACATGATTCAATGTATAGAGAAATGTTTGAATTATTATTTGAATATTCTTTTATAATTTCAAAAATTATGTACTAATATATTATATGATAAAGTTGAGAACACAGAAAGTGAATTTATTGAAACTATTTACTTTGACCATTCTTTAAGGCTTCACTTTCTCACATTTACAACTTCATGGTTATAGATTTTGAATCTTGCAGAAATACAGTTCACATGAATTTTAAGTTGCATCCCCTGGGAGGATCTTTTAGTTCTACCAAAATTTGTACTTTTTGAAGCCTATTATCTTCATCAAATTATACTGTACTATGATGTATTTTTTGAACTTGATGAATGGCCTAGTACTAGTTAACTACATGTCTTCAATGTTGTATGGAGTAGACTCTCAGCACAAACATTCTGACCATCTCAATTATTGTGAAGTGCACTCTTTTCCGAATGATTTTTTCTACAGGTTTTGAAACGGGCTTTAGTGAGACATGAAGTGATTGATTTTGGTAATTATGTAACTAGCTATGTAGTTAGGTAGTTAATGATGTAAACCAAAACTACCTGCATAGTACATTGAGACAGTGAAAATTGGAGAATGTGTCCAGTGAGTTTTGAGGTAAAGATAACTATGTGTTGAGGCAGGCAGGCAGGCAGGCAGGCAGACACAAGTCTGTGAGTTAACCAGTGATCTAAGTTACCCCTCTTTGCCAAGACCAGGACCAGGTCACCTGAGCTGTTAAATTTGGTTAAATTTGGATGATGTGGCATTCGGTCTGAATCCTTTTGAACAACCCAACTTCATGAAACTTATTCAATAATGATTTGAATGAAGGATTTTCCTACCTCACAAAGCAGATTCTTTTTCCTGTGGGGTCATTTGACTACCAGCATGGAGGACAGGCTTGCTGAACTGGAGAAAAAGCTGTTTGAGTCTGAACAGCATCGAAAGAATGAACAACAACGGGCAGAACAGGCAGAAAAACGAGCAGAACAGGCAAAAAAACAAGCAGAAATTGAGAAACAACGGGCAGAAACTGAGAAACATCGGGCAGAAACTGAGAAACAACGGGCAGAAACTGCAGAGGCTCTTTCAAACCCAACAGATTTATTCACATGTCTCAAATACTGCCATGAGCTTTTGGTGAACATCACGATCGTGACCGACCCAACAAGGACAACACAAGGGCAAACTGCAAAGCCCACTCGTCGCTCTTACCCGTCACGAATTGTTCCCTGGGATGGGTTTGCAGCTCAACAGTCCCATGTCTGGTCTCTATTTCGGAAACACCCATCATTCTTGTCAAAGAAACAATTCACCAGTGTCAATCAGTTTGACCATATTCGCAAGTTTACTACACCAATCTCCTCAGAAATGGACCTGAGAGCCTTCGAGCGGGACACGGTGGAAAATCCCGTAAAATTTGTGCTGGACCAGCTTCTTGATGATGATTTGGAGGGTGGTTTGAGACAGGAGTTTCAGCTGGAAGGATCGGTGACATTCGAGAGTCATATGAATCTTGGAACCGGCAGTTGGCAGCCGAGTGAAAAAACAACACAATCTTCCTTTCCCAATTCAGTTCCGCTTGTGGGCGAAGGCAGAACTTTGAACAAAGGCAAAAAACGGGCCTCTGCAGACAATATGCCACTGGTTGGCCAAGCAGATAGATTTTGTGTTCATAAGCGTACGAGTGCCAACATTGCTCCAGCCTTTGCCATTGAATACAAGGCACCACACAAGCTTACTTGCACTGAGATCAAGACTGGGCTATCTGGGGAGATTCATCCTGGACAGGATGTGATCAATCATGATGAGGACACTGTTGAATTCTACTCGAAACGCCTGATCACTGTAGTGATCATTCAGCTTTTTTCTTACATGGTTAACAAGGGTGTCCAATATGGCTATGTGTGCACTGGAGAAGTATTTGTGTTTCTTCACATTCCTGAGGATCCTTCCACTGTTCAATATGCTCTGTGTATTCCAAATCAACATGTCAAGAAGAATGATGAGAAGGGCCTTGAGCATTCTGCAGTTGCTCAGGTTATTGCATTTGCTTTGTCTGCATTGCAGGCACAACCTCCCAAGCAAGATTGGCATGATGCTGCTAAAGACCTTGACATTTGGCCAGTGGAATACATGGAGATTCTTGAGCAGACCCCTGATTCCAAACGACTCAAAACTCGCAAATTAAAGTCACCAGCTTATCGTGGCAAAGCCCGCAAACCTCCGCCATTCCACATGACCCTTAGATGTCAGCCGTCGCAAACTCTGATGGGCAAAAGGTCTCGCGATGACAGTTCTCCTGAATCTCCTTCACCTTGCAGCAAACACTCGCAATCACGAACAGAAGCTTCCAATCGCCAGTCAGGTAGAACCCAGACTCAGAGAAGTGGTGCTGGTGCTGGTGCTGGTGCTGGTACTGGTACCAATGATGGCAACAGCAACAATAAAACAAAAACGTTGATGAGCATACGTGACCGTCCATACTGTTCCCAGAAATGTCTCCTTGGGCTGAAGAATGGAGGACCGCTTGATCCAGCATGTCCAAATTTCCAGGATCATGAAACCAAGACTATTCCCTCCTGTGATTTCTTGACCCTGGTTCAAGAACAACTTGCCACTGACCGTGGTGCTGATGCCGACTGTTGCCCACTGTACAAATTTGGAAGTTTTGGTGCATTGTTCAAAATACGGCTGTCATCTCATGGTTTCACCTTTGTAGCCAAGGGAGCTACTCTCAGCACTTGCGAGGCTTTGTTGAACGAACAACAGATATATAATAAACTCTCCGCTATGCAGGGTAGTCGAATTCCAGTTTGCTTGGGTTCTATTGTGCTTCATAAGAAGTATCCATATTACTATTATGGAGGGGAATTCACCCACATGATACTCCTCAGCTGGGCTGGAGGTCCAGTGACGGAAGCGCTCAAGCTCAATGGCTCTGTCTGTACCTTGGTTGAACACTCATTCCGAGAGATACATCGAAGAGGCGTCCTTCATGGCGATGCGGAGCCGCGGAACATTCTTTGGAATGAGATATCCCAAAGTCCAATGATCGTCGACTTCGGGCAGTCGTCTTTGAGAAAACCTTCACGCCGCATCTCCCGAAACACGACCGGGACGAGACAACAACTCGGTGCAAAAGCTGGTGATGTGTTTGAATTGGAAATTCGGAACATGCGTTGGAGACTTGAACGATTAATGATTCGGTTGAAAGATGAGCAGGCCAGACAGGAAATGGGGAGGATTTGCAAACCATAGATCCACTGGTTTTTGTACGTTTACGTCGGGATAAACATTTAGTTACCCGAATAAACCATTCCAAAGTTGTTTACAAAGATATAGTTACATTTCGAAAAATTGGAAATGTAATTCTGGGAAACATTTAAACTCTAGATCTAGTTACATATATAGTTAGCTAGAAACATTTGAAATACATTTTCGGGTTTATAAACTGGTAGTTACAGAATTTAGATTGCAATTACCATGTAGAAACTATCTGATTCATCTCATAAAAATGTAGGATTCCTAGTAGGGTCTAGGAATGAGAATTGTTCTTGGAGTCTGGAACGCTGAAAATCGGAAAATCTGTGTTCTGGAAGTTGCCTAAAAATCTACCTAGAATTCCGGAAATGGAGGGAAGCATTCTCAACTTCACTTAGCTTATGACGCTTCCAGCTTGCTGCTTCTCATTCTTCCATACCTTCATATCTTCAACTCTGTAATCATGCCTAGGCCATTTAACCCACTCCCAGTGTGTCCGATCCCAATCCAATGGGATGTCGAGTCTCACATTAAAGAGTTCCAGGCTATGATTGACGATCCAACTACCATCGAGGAGCAGAAAATTAACCTGCGTGCTGCTATTGATCTCTACAATGAAGATGTGCTCCCAGGCCCCTGGAGGCTCATCCAAGATGGCAAGATTGTTGATCTCCAGGTTGTTGATTTTCATCGTGCTTGGTGGTCAGAAGTGTGTTTCTCTCCCATCCCAAACCCATCTCAATGACATCTGCTTATTTTAGTTCTCCAGGGGTATGGTCAACAACCATCAATACAGGTTATAGCACCTATATTACACTCTACTTCTTCTAAGAGTGTAAGCATCTACTTTCTCTGTTGCCATTTATTCTGATCTTCCAGCTGCAACCACTAACTCTAGAAACAGTCTTTGGGCTAGCAACTTGCTCGCCGAATGGCATACGATCCTCATCCAGCAGGTGTATCAAGTGGGCATGAAGTTATCCTCCCAGGATCTTGTCGTCCTAGATCTTCCATATCTGCTAAAGGGTTCCGATCCGTCAAAGGGTCAAACGTAGTAAAGGATGGCAAAGGCCTTGTTGCCTACAGGGCCGTCAAAGCCGATCGGTCTGTCAAAAGATCAAAGGGTTGCAATCCTAACACTTATTACCGGCCAGATGTTCGCATGAATTCAACCAATTTCCAGCCCTGCATCACCGTCATATCCAATTGACATCACAGTGCTCAACGACATAGGTAGCAATACACATACAGTTTTTGACACAGATCTGATTGCACTAAGTATCCAAAATATGTTGGATGTGGCCCTCCCAGAGGGCTTTGATAGCCACCACAAATGGGATAGTGCAGCGACGTCAGGTTGCATTTGATATTCAATTATTAACTCCACAAGATGATCCTGCATCAGACTAGATTTGTGAATATGAAGCTGTAACACCAGCAACACCAGACACTGTTAGACTTCCAGATGATGAAATCAGACAAGCCCTGTACTTTACAACTGCACCAGGAAATGAGCACCTCTATGTGGTTGTGAAAAAGAATGAGATGGTTGAACAGCTTTCTGTTGTTTAGCAAATTGCTGGAGCATTGTGATTTCTTGCCAGTGTTCTCCTTTCTGGTTCTGGTTCTAATTGATGTAGTATTATACCAATGAGTCAAGTCAATCCTTCCTCACGACTCCTCCGATAAGCGATGTGCATACACATCACCTGATGGTGAGATGAGCTCACCTCACCTACTGTTTCTAGTCCCTTTTCTAATTGACCAATGAGAATCTCATGTCGAAGTGCACAGGCCATTTGAGGAAGAGAAAAGATATATGCAGAAAACCCAATAACACAGAAAAGAGAGAAAAGAGAGAGGGAGAAAGAGACACTTGTTAATTAGTTGACAGAGCCAGACATGACTGGGGGATACCATCCAAGGCGTTTTGAGGTCACCTCCTGCAAATACATTCCTACCATTTCGTTCATTCCTGCTAGCATCGCACAACCAACCCACTCAGTCATGGGCAAGGTATCTAACGGCGCCCTCCCCTGTGCTTCTCCCAGGTATTCTCCCAGCTCATGAACAGGGAAGGCATCGGGGTTGCAAGTGTGGACCACCTGAACTACACCTGCGCGAGGGTTTGTAGGCATGCTCGACAACGATGCCTCCAAAAGAGCCACCACACGTTGGGCAACCACTTCCACGTCAACCAAATCAAGATAACCATCCCACCCATCCATATCTGGTGCCAATCCCAGCTGTCGCGAATAGTAAAGGAGGTTGCCGATAATGTCCGCGTCGGGAGCCTCCTCTCCCACAATCCCTGTGGGTCGATGCAGGACGATGTCAAGACCGTACTGTTGATTTGCCTTTTCAAGGAGACACTCACTCACCCACTTTGCCGTCTGATAGCCGTGCGCACTCGAGTCTCTGGGGGGTGGATACGCAGCCACACTCACCTCGGGGAGGGGTAGCTCATTGCGCGGAACGAATCCTGCCACGCCGGCCGAGGAGACGAAATGAATGGGAATGCGACGTGGCTTGGCCAGGCGAACGAGTTCGGCGGTTGAGCCAACGTTCGCCCTTTTCAATGAGCTATAAGATTTCAGGAATGACACATCAGCACCGTTATGGATGATTACGTTTGCTCTTGATGCGAGTGATCGAGCCGTTGTGATGTCTAACCCCAGACGTGGAAGAGTTAGGTCTCCGGTATGAACAATGATTTTGGGAGACCCAATAGCGTTTAGTTTATTCATGGACTTTGGAGATCGAACAGCAACACAGTGCACCTCAGACACGGTGGAAGATGAAACAAGGTTTTGGAGAATCTGCGTGCCCAGGAATCCGGAAGCACCTGTGAGGATCACGATTTTGCCAGCACCAGGAGTTGTGGCGGAAGGCTCAACATCAAGATTGGAGTAATCCAAGTCTTGGTCCAACTCTGGCAAACATGCCTCATCCTCCCATACGAGATATTTTGCAGCCACCGAACCAGTTGACCCGAGTCGCCGAGCCATCGCTTCAAGTGAGCAGGATTCAACCAACTCAAGTAGAGGGATCTGGACTCCTAGCCGCTTTCTCATCAATCCCTGCAGCCGCACTAGGGAAAGTGAATCGCCTCCGGCTTCGAAGAAATCAGTGTCCTTGGCGATATTGACGCCCATTGCCCCCATGTCGGGGAGGACTTCCTGCCACAGCCTAAGGAGCGTCATCTCATCCTTGCCGAGATCTGCCAACAGCTCCTGGTTGTCGATGATTGAGTTTGGCAGCACAATTGCGTTTAGGGCCTTTCTGTCAACTTTCCCGTTTACATTGAGTGGAAGCTGTTCCAGGGGAGTTATGACTGAGGGCCACATGTATCGGGGCAGTGGAATCTTCTGGCGCAGCTGCCTTAGGTATGTTGTTCGGTCGACATCATCATCGAGAGAAGCGCCCTTGGAGAACACGACAAAGGCGACGAGGAATGTATTGGCGTCAGTTCCACGTAACGAAACGTGCGTATTGACGAGTTTCGAATTAGATACACGGAGTAGAGCATATGCGATTTCGTCCAGTTCAACCCGTTGACCACGTAACTTGACTTGAGAGTCACCTTCAAGTCTTCCAAGAAACACCAAGGACCCATCATTGAGGAGTCGTCCACGGTCTCCAGTTCGGTAAATCACACCCGACTTTGATATGTTGGAAAAGCTCTCCGGGGGAGGATTTGTTGTATTGGACAGGAATTTAGCACTGGTCAACTGGGGCTGATTCAAGTAACTCCGTCCAACTCCAAGTCCACTGATGTGTATTTCGCCTGGGAACCCAGTAGGGAGAGACCGTCCATCGCGACCAACGATGTGAACTTGATAGTTCGGGAGTGTGCGACCGACTGGGCAGTGGTTACAATTGCTACGAATGTCAATCTCTAAAGAAACCTCGCCGCGACAACAGGAGACTGTAACCTCGGTTGGGCCATATACGTTGATGAGTTGCAGCTGTGGCAGGGCAAGGGATTTAAAATCGACCCGCAGGCGATCGGTCACTTTCTCTCCGCCAGAGAACGCGTATTTCCATCCGTTACAACGTCGCAGCCAGTCCGCGCCATGATGGATCATAACCGAATACTCCGAGGGCACTGCCATGGTGTAGGTAATACGCTCCTCCTTGATCAACCGTGCGAGCTCCACCGCGTCTCCTCGAATTGAACTGGGAGTCAAAACAATTGTGCCACCATTACAGAGCGCAATAAACACCTGTTCGATGGCCATGTCAAAACCGGGGGAACTCTGCTGCAGCACTCGCTCCTGCGTGAATCCATATTCTTGGGTGACCGCAGCAAATTGATTGACCCAGTTGCGATGATTTAACATAATCCCCTTTGGAGTGCCTGTTGAGCCGCTGGTATAGAGAACAAAAGCCGGATGGTCCGGGTTAGATGCGTTTGCTGTATATGGGCCATTTGGAGAATCTGTTGCGAGTAGCAGCTCCATCCACTTTACAGACATAGTGGTGTGTTCCGCGCCCAGGAGGGAGGCACGTTCGCCCAAAGCGCTGTCGGAGAGCAGAAGAGTTGGCGACGAATCGCCAATGATCGAAGACAGACGCTGATGCGGGTTACGAGAGTCGAGAGGGACGTATGCGGCGCCCAAACGAAGGATTGCAAGAATGAAAACGATCATGTTTGGTGAAGGTTCACTCAGCATAGCCACCCTGTTATCAATTCCAACATCGAGGTCCTTGAGCGCCCTTGCGGCTCGACCAATTTGTACATCGAGCATCTCGTATGTGATGGCGTCCTTGCTCGTATGGCCCATTTTGACCGCAACGCTGTTGGGATATTGCCGGGACGCCACATCTACCTGACGAGAAATGGTCGTCTCCCAACCTTCCCACCTTTCGACCACTGGACCCCAGCCGATCTTTTTGGAGATCAACGCTGAATTCAGCTGGGGGCGATGCAAGTCAACCTGGCTGATAATACTATCGGGGAACTCTGATAGTTGGGCTACTAGCCCAACATATATTTCAAGCAGACGGACACAATCCTGGTCCAGATACAGGGAAGGTGGCATCGTAAAGGAGAGAGCCGTGTCCTGACCCGCAGTCTCAACAATACTAACAACCAGATCACACCCACTTCTTGCGTCCTCAATTTCCACCATGTCCATTTTGCAAGATGCAAGTGTGGACATTTCACGAATACCGAGAGTATAGTTTAGTAGCACTTGGAACAACGGAGTGGATGTGGAAGACCGTGGAACTTTGAGCTCCCCCAAAAGAACGTCGAATGGGACCTTGGAGTGCGCAAGAGCACCATATATAGACGTTCTAGTTTTCTTGAGTAGCTGGGCTATCGTATCCTGACCTTGAATACGAAGTCTGACAGGGAGAAGATTCAAAAAGAATCCCACGGTGTCAAGATATCGGTCATCATGACGATTTGCGTCGGCAATTCCGATGCACAAGTCGTCCACTGTGCCATCGAGGAGTTGGAACAGGAGGACCTGGAGGGCTGCGGTATAAAAGTGGAACGAGGTTGACCCGGATTGACGACTACACTCTTTGACTCTCGCCACGATGCCCCCCTTGATAAATGCATGAGCCGTGAAACTCTCGGATATGCTCAATGGTGGTCGGGATTGGACGCGGGATAGTGGTAGAAGGGGCAGGCAATCCACGGGTGTTTTGAATTGTTGCTTCCAGTATTCAAGATCCTCCTTTATGGCATGGTCGTTAAGTTGTTGTTGCTCTCTTTCTGCGATGGCATAATCCAAGCAGTGCGAAGCAGGTTGCGACACACCCCGCGAGACGTAGACTCGATTGAGATGGCCCAGAAACGTTCGGAGACTCACTCCATCCATGACAATATGATGGTAACAAAGCATGAAAACATGCGTGGTCCCTGACAATCGGACGACAGAAGCTTTCAATGTTTCACCGTTGTCAAGGTCAAACACACAATCGCGGAATTTGAGAAACTCAACATGAATATCATTCTCATTAGCCTTTCTTTCGAGTACGAACCCTTCCCGGCGGAAGGTCGATTGCTCGGGCTCGCCTGTAGCTTCATTGACTCGAAACGCAGTATGCAGGGCTTCATGTCCCCTGATAACTGTTTGAAGTGCGGCTTCGAATCGATCATAGTCCAAATGGCCATGCAGTTTCCAGGCAAATGCGACATTGTACGCGGAGGGATCATCGCTGTACCGATGGGCAAGCCACATCCGTTCTTGTGCATGGGATAAAGGTGCCGATCGAATCGATTCAAGCGGTTGCAGCAACAATGGGGGAGGAGTGGTGTAATCTTCGATCAAGCTCGAGCCACCACCGACACACGAATCATCTTCGGAAATCACGTCGGTATCTACTTTCAAAGTGTCAAGAGTTTTATTTGGGGAAAGCAGTCAGAGTGGATGAGGATCACGAGAAACAAAATAGAATAATACCTTCACCTGGTGTTGGGATATTGTTGCCCTCCGACACTGACTCGATGGATGATAGTACGGTAGGAGAAGCATCGATACTGGATTCGTCTATATATAGCAATTTGCGTTAACAAAAGATAATCCTAAATTACGGCACAAGACGGATTTACTCTTCACCTTGCGAAGTTGTATCGTCCTCCGAGTTTACTATCTCCACCACATTCACAACGGGAGACTTGAGTTGCTCAACCATCGCCATGCTCATTGAGTTGCCGCTGGGCGTTTCACTGACACTCTCGCGACCGTCAAATTCCAGAGACAGCTTGCCCAGTACATCGCGACATATGTCCAGAATGGATGCCCCTCCAATGACCTTCAGAACAGGCACATCTACACTTAGCTCCTTGAGAAACCAGGAGCGCACTTCCACCGCAATGAGAGAGTCAATTCCTAATATCAGCAAAATATTAGTATATTTGGTTTCAAATACTAAGGAATAGAATATAGTAGAAGGAGAAAGACACATACCGACATCCACCAAGGGAGTGTTTTGGGCGATAGAATCAACCGACATCTGGAGAATGGCTGCGAGGCGAATGGCAAACGACGTACAAAGGATAGACTCGGCCTGGGATACCTGTGTAGCGATCTTGAGCTGATCCATGACGGGAATCCTGGCAGATGCGCCGGCATTATTTATCTCTTCGGCTAGGTTTTTCTTATCTTCCCATTTCATATGCGAGAATCGTGGGTTATTCAGCCACAAGGGAGGTGCAGAGTCTTCTTCCGCCAGGCCCACACGCTTCTGCATGCCACTTGTCAAGATGGGCTGGCGGCCGGAGTCAGGCCGTCCGGAGATAACTGCCTCAGCGAACATATGGTGGAAGAGGGGCTCGGAGATGGGTTGGAACTTGTGGGAACGCAGCGAGATGACAGCTTTCCGGTTGCGCGCGACATATCCGATTCCCACAATCTTGCCGATATCAATGACGGAGGCGGCCAGTCTACGCTTTCGACGGTTTGCGGCCAGGGAGCAACAATACATGTTCCCAACATTGTAATTTGACTGGCCGCTGTTACCGATGACACTGGCCAGGGAAGAGAGCATGATGAAAAACTCTAACGACTGATCGGTAGAAAAGCATTCGTCTAGGATGCGGGATCCATCAATCTTGGGTCTCACGGCGGTATTCCAATCGACTATATCCATATTGGCAAAAAGTTTGTCTTGAAGTACCATAGCGCCATTTACCACTCCTCCGACCGGGGGCATCGAGGAATTTACTTGGTCAATGAGGGCTTTGACCTGTTCTTTGTTGGTGATGTCGTTGGTGAGCAGTCTGACGGTCACACCCCGGTCTTTGAGGCAGTTTAACCAAGCGTCCGCGGACGGAGGATTACGGCTGGTTAGGATAATGTAGCGAGCACCATGTTCCGCCATGTAATCCGCGAGTGAGCGGCCAATATCGCCGCTGAGTCCAAACAAGATATAAGTTTTGTGGGCTGAGAACAGGCCGTCGGTTACTGTTGGTCTAACTGGCACTGTGACTGCTGACTGCACCCTCCAATCAACCACAGCAAATATATCCTACAAGAAATATCAGCACCTAGCCTAGAAGAGGGGATGTGTTATTTTGGGGGAATTAATTACCTGGAGACGGGCTTGGGCGTCGTCAATCTCTAAATCTTCGATGCTAAGCACACGCGTAGAGACAGGGAGTTCTTTCGTCAGCTCCATGCATGCCCATGCCACGGATTTCAGAATATCTTGTGGTCCCTGGGAAGCTTGAGGTGGTAAAGCCAGGAGCTCGTTGGCCGATAGAACAAGGCATCCCTCTCCAAGAAGGCCTTCAATTCGAACACCCAGCCGTTCTGGTATTGTGGTGAAATTGACAAAAACTGTTGCTCGAGACCACATTTCCGCACCGAGCCGGGATTTTGGCCCATATGGGTGAAGCCAGACCCAAGGTTGGATTTTTCGGAGTTTAGGATTCGTCGTCGTGAGGATTAATTCAATACGTGATTCTGCGGCTAGGGACTGTGCAAAGTCCGCAAAGCGGAGGTCCGGTTCATGTAGAATGATACGGCCGGAGGGCTGAGTGAGTGATACTAGTTTTTGTGCGAGGAGACGCATGCTTGATACCTTGAGTATGGCTGGGATATGCACATTTTGCTGATCTGGCATGACAAAAATGTTGCTCGTGAAGACCGTCGTGCTGGAGGCAAGCTGTGAAGTGACGGCGGCCACGGTTTGGGACGAAGCATTAGTTTTGCCAACGGACAGATACAAGGAAGAACCATCAGCGTCTTTCATTGGATGCGCCATAGAAAACATGGTATCTAGTCGCGAATGAGTTGAAGAAAATGTCGACAGACTATCCCTTGTCGCTCCCTTTGAGAGAAAAGCTTTTCTACCGTTTGTGTTGCTAAGGATAATTTGCCATTCTGATGTCAAGGCGGATTCCGTGATTAGCCGTCGGTTTGAATTTAGTCTGTCATTGAGTCGACGGTTGGACACTACACGCTGGATTTGTTTCTGACAGGAAAGATATGAAACTTCAGGTTCCAGAGCCCAGGAGTATGAGGGATCCAGCGTGTTAGCAGTCACGAGTCGGAGGAGTTCCTCAGCAATGATTCGTCCGTTGATATCAGACAGCTTGGTGATATCAAGGAATTGCAGTTGAAGATCCGGATGTTCAAACATCATGGTACGGCCAAGACCATAGATGGCAAGGGAGTAAGGCGAATCCTCGCGAGCACCTTGAGTAACGTACAGGATGTGAGCTGCATTGGCGAACAGGAACTGCAGTGCTTTGAGCTTCTCCGGTGTTGTAGTTTGTAGCACAGGTTCATCGATGTCGTCCAAGCAGACAACAGTGAATCCGGGCTCTGGACCGGCATCCGCCAGAGTGAGAAGATTGTCGGTGAGAGAGATCTCGGGGTTCCAGCTACGAAGTTGATTTGCTACACTCCTCGCCATCTGGCGGACTGGGAGGGTTTTACCTCCGACAATGAATATGTCCTGGACATCCGGCGCCATGTAGGGGCATAGTAGTGGCTCTCGCAGGAACTCTACCATCTCATCCATGGCCTGCGATACCATTACTGAAAGTGACTGCTTAGTAGAGTCAGCGTAGTCCCGTCGGATGATATCCACTCCCGAGAAGCCTGCATCACGAAGCATTTGATCCCATTGAAGGGCGTTGATCGTTGGCGAGTACCGTCGACCATCATCGCCGCCCAGCCACCAACCCGGCAGACCCGACATAATGAATTTCAATCGCAGCATATCTCCCGTCACTTCATTCAACAATAAGTAACCTCCCGGGCGTAATAGGCGACGTGCATTCTCGACTGTTTCCTTCAACTTCCGAGTCGCATGGAGGACATTCGAAGCAATGATCACATCGTATGATGCCTCCATATAACCCTGGGTGACGGGATCCCTCTCAATGTCCAATGCACTGAAGATCAATTTCCCATGGCCATGGTCCTGCAGTCGTGCGCGCGCTTTCTCGAAGAATCCTGTGGAAATATCGGTAAAAGTATAGGATCCAAAAGCACCGTCAATCTCCTTCAACACCTCATGCGTCATTCCTCCCGTGCCCGCGCCAATTTCGAGGATCTTCATGTTGGGGGATTGATGAGAGAGCTGCTTTGCAATGTTTGAAAGTTCTCTATTCACCTGAGGGACACCGAGGCCAGTCTGGTAAAGGCGTGTAAGACGGTCCTCCTTCATCATCACTTCCAAAAGGGGAACGGTGCTGCACACGTAGGCGGGAAGGTTCTCGCCCACTTCGACGACCAACTGCAGATCGATTTGGTCAGGAAACCTCTTCGCCAGCCCCTGCACCGTGGCGTATGCGTCATTAAACCAGTCAGCCTTGAGTGAGTGATGGCTCCCGGCCGCTACAATGAGCAGCAGATGGTCAGCAAATTCAAACAGGCGTTGGTACCACCATTCAAACGTTGCAACTTGGTCTGGGGTAAATTTCTCGCGAAGAGTGCGAAGATAGTAGAATGCCACCCGCTCGTTTGCCTCAACTGCATCAATCTCAGCAGAATCATCCTTGATGCGTGATTCCAATGTCGTTGGCAGTCCGTCGTCCACTGGCGACACGGCCGGCTTCCAAATGGTCTCCGCGAACAACAACCGATCAGTCGCCGCGGTCTCCTTCGCAAACGAACGACAGGCGAGTCCTTCGAGCTGAATGAACTGTTCTCCGCGGGCATTGTACGCGCCCAGATCACCGACAATACGCGTGGGCGTATCTTCCGTAATGTTTGCATCGATATCGACGTGAGAACCATGCCCACCGATGCACCCACGAGGACTCACCCGAACACTCTCAATGCTGGTTGGAAGATAGGCCGTCCAGAAGGAGCCATCTCCAGGATAACAATAGGCCGCTATGACCGTTTGAAAACACATGTCAAGCAACGCAGGATGCACCATCAACTCATCACCATAGTCTGGGTCCGCCTCTGGCTTCATGGTGGAGGAGGTCGCGAAACTTCGGGTCCGAGAAATATTCTCCATCCCACGAAACCCACCAGTATAATCCAGCCCAATATGGTTCATGGACTCGTAGAATTCCTCAGAGTCCACTGGGACAAGGCCAGGGATCGGATCTGGGCGAGAGGGAAGGACATCTTCGCCATCACTTTGTGCGGAGCCGAGAAACAGCGTCAACCGGCCACTGGAGCATTGATCCATCGCCCTATCGCCCTCATCCGGGCATGAATAGCAGGCAAAGTCAGCAACAATTTTCGTCTCCGTGGACTCGACGCGTTTCAAGGAAAACATAATTTCGACACCGTGCCCGGATTCCTCGATCGTGATGGCTTTTCCGATAGAGATGTTCTCTAGCTCAATTAGCTTAATTTCCTGATCAGGGAGGATGAGAGATTTCGACGCTTCTAGGGCGAGGGCCACATGACCAGCTGCCGGGAAAAGGACCTGGTCTTGGAATTTATGGCCGCGCGTCCACGACATCTCGTCGACATGGAGGATGTTGCGCCAACGAAGATCATATCCATCCACATTATCCGAGCAGGCAGTTCCCAGGAGGTGATGAACTCTGCGCGAGCGCTGTCGAAAGTTCTTCGACAGACGAGACTCTTTCCAATACCGCTTTCTATGGTCCCATGGATATCCTGGAAGATTTGTCACCAGAGTAGGGGAACGATCCATGAGGGACCTCGTGAACTGTCCTAGTTGAACTTTCCTTGAGCCCAAGCGCTCCCACAAGAACCCCAGCGAGGAACCAAATGCAATGTCGTCGCGGTCTCCTCGGCTGAGAGTGCCGTTGTATGGAATAGTGGTTTCGGTCAATGCTTTGATAGTTTGTGTCGTTGGGCCTTTCAACGCTGCATGCGGTCCGATTTCAATAGCAACATCGAACGGCCCATGGTCCCGCAGGGCTTTTTCGACGGCCTGCGAGAATAATACAGGCTGTACCATATTATCGACCCAGTAGCTGCCTGAAAGTCTTTCGAGAGCAACGTTGTTGGGGGCTACTGTCTTTCCATAGACGCTCGAGACCCAGCAGGCATCACTGGGGAATCGGACTTGCATTTCACAGCCGCTCAGTGAATCAAGATATGGAGAAGCGCACGCCAGCATATGATGCGAATGGTAAGCCTTATCCACTTTGAGAACGCGCGCAAAGACACCTTTCTGGTCAAGTTGGACCTTGAGTTCGTCGATAGCGTCCTTGTCACCGGAGATCGTCACAGTTGAAGGTGCATTGCTTGCAGCCACAGCCAGGCGCCCGGCAAATTTTGGATCTTCGCAAAGTGTTCTAGCTTCAGCAAATGAGACTCCCACAGCCATCATGCTACCTGTCTGTCCAGCCGTACCAACAGCGTGTCTGGCATGCACACCCCTGTAGTAAGCCACGCGGATAGCGTCTCGAGCCGAAATAACACCAGAAACATATGCCGCGCCAATCTCGCCGGAGGAGTGACCCACGATTGCTGAAAATTTGACACCGGCTGCATGCAAAAGGTCAACCAGGGCAATTTGCACCGCTGTGCACAGTGGTTGGGAAATCTCCGCCAAATGGACTCGGGAGTCGAATCCAGTCGCTCTCAACTCCTGCTGGAGCGACCACGCTGGGCCATCTGACAGTTCACGAAGAGATTCCTCCAGTCTTTGAATTGACTCGGCGAATATTCTAGAGGTGCGTAGTAGTTCTGCACCCATTGATGGCCACTGAGCGCCCTGACCCGTGAAGACTCCCAGGATTTTGAGACCATCAGAGCCTTGCCCAGGGTCCTGTGATCTAGTGCCAAAGGCAGCGGTTGGTGTGTCTTCTGCTGCTGAAACGGCGCTGCGCATATTCTCCAGAAGCTCTTCTTTATTTGCTCCTGTAAAGCTCTTTCGAAAGGGGAGCTCGGTTCTTTTTGCTTGTAATGTCCATGCCAGATCCAGAAGGTCCACAGAGAGTTTCTTTTCTGCTATATGGGTGATGTAATCCTTGACCAAAGCGACTAGTGATGAGTCCGAGCTCGCGGAGAATACATACGGCGTGACTCCTAGCGACATTGACGGCGGGCTTGAATCGATTTCATTTCGAGCCACATCGTAACTCTCTAAGATCGCGTGTGCGTTGGTACCGCCGAACCCAAAGCTGTTGACACTCGCACGGCGGACGGCACCATCAGAGACAGTGGGCCATGCAATTGGCTCCTGCGGTATGCGCAGAGTCTTCGTAAAAGGGACCACTTTGGGGTTGAGCTCATCCAAGTGCATATTTGGCGGGATGACCTTGTTCTGAATCGCTAACGACGCCTTGAGCAAACCTGCCAAACCTGCTGCACCTTCCAAGTGCCCAATAACGGTTTTGATCCCACCAACATAGAGAATATTATCTGATTCCTCCACCGAAGCGGTAGCTTGATCGCCAAAGAAGGCACAATTGATCGCTTCTGCTTCGAGAGGATCACCCACTGGTGTGCCGGTCCCATGCGCCTCGAAGAACTGGGGGCGATCTTGGTTTCGAGTCAAGTCGAGGCCGGCGGCACGGTATGTGTCACGGATCAAGGTTTCCTGGCTGAGGGGGCTGGGCATGGTGATTCCCGGGGTACGACCATCCTGATTCACGCCCGTATTGCGAATAATGCACTCAATGTGGTCCCCGTCACGAATGGCGGCTGAGAGAGTCTTGAGCATGACCGCAGCAACGCCTTCGCCACGACCATATCCATCTGCCTTGCTATCCCACATTCGAGATCGCCCTTGAGGTGAGAGCATGTGCAGTTTTGATTCGATAATATACATTTCAGGTCCGAAAATTAAATTTGCGCCTGCCGCAATTGCCATGGGGGTCTCTCCTGACCGCAAGCTTTGCACAGCCAGATGTACGGCAACCAGTGATGAGGAGCAAGCTGTATCAATTGTCATGCTGGGACCTTTCCAATTGAAGAAATACGAGACGCGGTTGCTGAGAATGCTTCGGGTGGTACCTGTGCCACTATATTTGGGAATCGTTTCCATGTCACGAAGGTGGATGTCGTGGTAGTCGTTGGTCATGAGGCCGACATAGACTCCTGTCTTTGTGTTTTGTAGGGCCTGAATGGGGCTTCCTGCATTTTCTAGACACTCGTATACGGTTTCTAGGAGAACTCGATGCTGAGGGTCCATGGCCTCTGCCTCGCGCCCATTCAAGGAGAAGAAGCTGGCATCAAAAACACACGGGTCTTCCTCCAGAAGATAGGAATGTTGGACGTTGGAAGCACCATGATGTTCGCCATTGGGATGGTAGAAGCCCGCCGGGTCAAATCGTTCCGGGGGGATCGGGCTAAGGAGATCGCGGGGAGAATAAAGCAGATTCCACAGTTTGGATGGAGTAGATGCTCCGCCAGGGAACCTGCAAGAGCTGCCGATAATGGCAATAGGTTCAAGGTCTTGGGTATCCATATTCATTGAAAGAAATGTGTGTGTGCGTGATGGAGAGAGTTTTTAGATAGTGCCAAAGCAATCTATCTATGTACAATATAAAATGTCTTTTGGTATTTGATATGCATTTGCGCCAAGGGATCCGGAACCTTGCATACTATATATATAGCTGGCTATCACAGCCGAGGAGTTCTAGAAACATACGAAGCTATTCGTGCTTCTCAAAGCTCGATCGGATGAAGAGTTTGTTTATCGTGGGTTTCCTTTTGCGGCAGTGAAGCCGATGCAGTCAGCGCCCTGACAAATAAAAAACGCAGTTAGTTATTAGTTGGTTGACTATTAGTTTTAGGATGGCTAACTTCACTAGATGAACGAGTTAGTTATCTCAGCTCTAGCTATCAGCATCGGGGGCCGATGCCGAACCTATTCAGCGCCGAATGATTCTTAACGTTTGCCATTTCTTTTTTTATCTTCGGGCTCTGCGGTAATAAGACAGGAAGAGCGACGGCAGTCTTGTCGTCTAGCCTTGCAACTTCAGACTCACATTGACACTATGTATACCTTTTTTGATTCGGATTTCTTCCACTTTGAATTCCTCCGTGTCCTGGGCACGGCGCCCTTTGAAGGTTGCGACATTGGGGAATGCCTCGAAGCAATTGCCTGTATTAAGAACCATGATGCAGAGAGTTGGTTCGATGCCTGGGTGACTGCTGGAGGCAAAGCAGAAGCAGTCGCTATCGCGGCAGAGGAGCGCGGCGATCGCGAAGCCGCTCGCTGGGCATGGATTCGCTCGGGCAACTATTTTCGAGCAGCAGAGTACATGCTCCATTGTACGCCCCAGGACGCTCGACTTTTGAAAACGTTGGAGCACAGTGTACGCAATTTTCAGCGTGGGTTTACTCTGCTGGCCGACCCAAACGGACATGGAGGCGAGGTTATTTCGCTCGAGGTTCCCTACGAGCACGGCCTAAAACTACCGGCGTATCTATTTATGCCATTCCGTGGGCCAGGATCGACTCAGCCCATTCCCGTCGTTATCAACAGCGGCGGGTTCGATTCCACCCAGGAGGAACTGTATTTTTACATCGCCTCGGGAGCGCGACGACGCGGATACGCCGTTCTGACCTTCGACGGCCCTGGCCAGGGAATCTTCCACCGACGACTTGACCAACAACCTGGTTTCCCCGCTCAGGCACCGCGGGGTGCGTATTTGCGACACGACTGGGAGGCCGTAATCCGTCCGGTCCTCGATCGACTGTGGGAATACGGCGAGGAAAACCAACATTTGTATCTTGACCTCGATCGGGTATCCATATTTGGCGAATCGATGGGTGCATATTTTGCGCTTCGCGGAGCCGTTGACCCCCGGATCAAAGCATGTATTGCGATGGATGGATTCTACGACATGTGGGATATCGCGGATTCACGAATTCCTCCCGTCTTCTTGAAGGCCTGGGATCGACTGGGCGATCGGTTCTTCGATCGGGTCATCCGCTCGCTGGGCAAAGTCGACTTTCGAACGCGGTTTGAATTTGCCCATGCCCGATTTGCACTGGGCCTGCCAACTTTTGCACAAGCGACTCGGGAATTTAAAAGGTTCTCACTGCGCGGGGAACAAGGGCAAGGTGAATACCTGGCTCAAGTGAAGTGTCCGGTGTTTATCACTGGCGCGGCAGACTGGGCGTATTTTCCAGCTGAGGGGAACGCGACCAAGATTCACGAGGTGTTTGATCGACTGCACCCTGGAAAAGCCAAACTCTGGGTGGCCAAGGGGGTGGGATCCGGGGGGTTGCAGGCCAAGGTGGCAGCGATTTCGGTCGTTCATGACAAGACATTTGAATGGCTGGACGAGGTGTTGAAGATTGATCGAAAGGCAGAGAAATCTTTGACCTCAGCAGTCAATAATACAGGCTCCCTTTCTCTGTCTTGATCAGTTTCCCAGTCTATTATTCCTATTTCATTCGTAGCTTGATAATAATAACTGATTCCGAGGGGTCCAGGTTGTGGTTTCCTTTCAGTTGCATTGCTCTCCAAGTTGCAAATACCAGGAGCTCTTCAAACTGGGAGACTTTAGTTAACGAAAACTAGTTAATTGGTTGATTTTCGCGCAGCGAAGCAACTGCATTCATGCTCTTCTCTAGTTAGTTACCCGCGGCCCCGCCCATAAATGCGCCGGGGCCGCGGGTAGGTTCTTCTTTCACGATTTTCAGTCTGCACAGTAATGCCCAACCTTCACCGGCGGCCAGTTAGTTACCCTAGAGGTACCTAGGTAGCTACCTACCTTTCGCACGAAGGTTGGGAACGAAACTCGGGCCCGAACCAATGTGAACCGTGGCTCCTGCTTGAAATGTAACCTTGAATAACGAGACTATATGACTTGTTAGCCGCCAGAGGAGACCATGCCCATAGAATTGACCACCCAAATGGCTCATAACCAGCCAATTTGTTAGCTGTAACGTTCAAAAGCCGATTCCATAATCATAATAATAATAATGCAAGGTTGACGAGAGAGCTTTGTTGCATTCGAACTCCCCAAATCCAACGTTCAAACCCGCTGGAGCCAACGATTCAGAACCCTTTCAGATTCAACATTCGAATCCACCGAATCCCAGGTTCAATATAAGCTAGCCGAACGCCACCGCAACCTCAAGTTGCTCTGCTCAACGTGTAGCTAGCCAATTTAATTCACTTTTCCACGGAAAGCGACTCTTTCCGAATCAGTTGGAAATGTCAACCTCGATTCGGATGACCGTATCCAGATAGATGCTCTTGCTCGTAACAATAACATGGTCAGTGTTGACAGAGTGGCACGAACCCCTCCGCATTGACGTGTTAACTAGTTTAGTTAAATTGGAACATGAAAGCCTTCGGTTAGCTAGACCTCTCCAAAAATTAGTTAGTAGTTAACGCTTTTCAGCTGGTCTGGAATTTCTGGCCTGCGCCTTGGACAGATCGGACAGCCCATACGGAGTAGTTACCTTGGCCTTGAAGCCGTCAGAGGGCTCTGATCCCAGTTCTTCACCAAGATATTCCTCCTTTATCTTCTGGGGGCTGGATATTGACTCACCAATCGCTTGCGGGTCCGGCAGCTGGCTGGCGCTGGCACCACTGTTGCGGGTAACGATAACTATTCCGACAGTTGATGCCCCTGCAACCCGCTTCCTGAATGGTCAGGCATTTGTCTATTTCATGCATCATGTTTCAAACTCGCGGGCCGCAGGAGACAGACCGCCTAATAATAAGTGAACGCGGACAGTTTCAATTGGCCGGTTATTCCCTTTTTTCGATTTCTGGCTTGATGCAGAAAACCAAAAATACCCAGATAGAGTGAGCTGCAGTTATATTGATAGGATTTTGGCAAGCATTTGAGATCTCAAGGCTGACAAGTTAAAAAAAAGAATGAAGGAATGCTAAAAAAAAACAAAAAAAACAAAGAGGGTTTTTTGTTGTGGGTGGTTGTGGATCACGTGGCGCGGTTAACTAATTAGTCAGCTAGTTAGGGCAAGCTAGCTATATTTGGGGGCAATTAGGGCTAGCTGGCCAGAAAGGGATTAGTCTCCTCTCCCTCTTCCTTTTTCTCCCTTTTTCATCTGATGATCACACGTCTCTCTCTATCTTGATCTCAACCAACTGTATGGAGTAGAGTTGTAACTTAACAAAACGAGCTTGATGCAATAATCAGCATCTCACAATTTAGTTTATAGCTTTTTACTCTTTTCCTTGCATGCAAAACGACCAGGATTGTTGTTGTTGACTCTCTGGCCAGGATAATAAGCCCGGACACACTCAGCCTCTCTGAAAGCAAACAAAGAGGGCCCCCCACAACCAGAAGAAAATGCCACTGAACTTTACTTTTTGGATTCCATTCAGCTTTGAGGTTCAGGCTCCGACTCCTCGAGGACCTGCACACCGGCGCCCCCCAAAGCCAGTCAGTCGAGTTTCAAACGCATTCTCGCCAGGTGAACTTGGTTGACTGGTACAATATGGTCAGGACTGCATTCCTGAGCGCGGTTAGTTGCAGGTGAGTTAACTGGACTAGTTACGGAGTAGTTAGCTAGTTATTTTATACCCTGGCAATTTTGATACTCAAACGAACTCGTGTGGTTCTTTATCTTTTCCAGGCCTGGGCTTCCCATAGTTAAAGCCTTGCCAGAACCCAAATCCAACATCAGGCTGCACAAAAGGTTGGGTGCGGCGGATTGATCCTTGTGAATATATCCCATGTAAGAACGAACATCTCGTAACTAATGAAAGATTCTATAAAGGAATTCTGGCATTTGAAACTGAACAGGCCCTTAGTTACCTTCTTTTCTTTTCTCAAGATTCTCCTGCTTAACCAACTAGTTAGTTCAACTGGTTGGTTGGTGTTGAGTTAAACTACGTCCCAATGCCTGCCCATCATCATCTCTCACCGCATGTGGGAGTCATTGTGAACCCGTCTACCCGCCGGGTTGCGTGTGATCAGTGTCATGCTCAGAAACTGCGCTGCACAAAACTGGAAAACTGCAATGTCTGTGTGCGGTGCCAACGGTTGGATCGTCAGTGTGTCTGGAGTCCTCCATCGCGGAGCGGTCGTCCAGCGAAGACTCCCGCCGTGGATGAGGCGATTCCGCTAGCCGGGAGTGGTGGCAGCAGAAACAGAAACAGAAACAGCAGCAGCAACAGCAGCAGCAGCCGCCGCCTGGAGAATGATGCGACGAGGAAACGTCGGAAACGATCCCCAACTGTTATGGAAATGACTACTCCACGGACGGACGGCCAGCCGGAGAGTGTGGGAGAGGATCTTCTTCATAGCAGCATCAACAGCATTCCCGCCCACGGCGATCAGAACAGCCGCCCTCACTCCACCATTCTGCCTCCGACTGTGGAGATGATGTCTGAGGGATCGCCATCTCTGCCTCATCAGTCGGCTACTATTGCAGATTGGAACATGTCTGATATTTTCCACCTTTCAAGCCCGCATTGCAGCTCGCGGGAGAGCACTCTGCCCACTCCATGGACGCCTCCAGACAGTAGCGTACCCCAGATACCTGATCTTACCGACTATTTTCAGCTGCCTACCGGTGGGCTGGGATGCGTGGGGCGCCAAAGCAGAACCAGCGAGGATGCGAGAAACACGAGCGGTGGTGGTGGTGCCGCGGTGATCCCCCCGGCGTGCCCAACCCCTGCTGCCCCGGGCTCTCTGCAGGACATCACACGAGAGCTCTCCAACATCAACCTGTCGCTCTTCAACCTGGAGCAGTCTCTTCATGCGGCGCCATGGGGTCCGATGTTTGCATCTCCAGCCACCGTCATCGCCAAACTACGCGCCTGCAGTGCTGGCCAGCCCGACGACACGCTTGCGCACGGCTACCCGTTGATCGAGGTATTCAACCAAGCACAACGCTTTACCGCCATTGCAAGGCAGACAAGCGTTTATTACTCCTCACTACCACCCACTCCTCCCCGTGCATCCATGCCCACCTCATCGTCCTCCACCACCACCACCACCTCCTCCTCCTCCCCTTCTCATCGCTCCTCAACCGGTCAGCCACCATCATGGCACCCATCACGTGCATTCTACCCAGACAGCGACACTTTCAGCCAAGCGTCGTCCCGTCTATCCCCGCCAGTAGACATGTATTCACCGCGCGAGATGCCTCCACCACACTCTTCTGGGTTCTCTTCAAGGACGCCGCGAGGGGGAGATCGACCAGGCCGCACAGCGAACCGCCATCTCCCAACGGCCCTTTTATTTACAACAGGTTATGCGCGGATTCTCGACCTCTATACGACTGTCGCGACCCAGATGTCGCATTTTGTCCAGGCGCTCTCCGTGCAATCCAAAACCGGCGGACTAGACTATCGCCAATTCATGCACCCCGTCATCCCGCCGTTGCAATGGGGCGCCTTCCAACCTACAAACTACGGTGCGCTGCAGATATTGATGGCAATCCAGGTGATAACCTACTTGCTCACGGACGCCGAAAGGGCCCTGGGTGTCGACGAGTGGGAACGCGAGGTGACTCGGGAGCAATCCCGGTCTGAAGAGTGGGAACGTGCATCATCTTATGCCGGGTTTCGTGGACCGAACGAGGAGAGGGGATCGTACTTCTCTGCCCAGATGCATGCACAGTCACGTCAAAGGGATGCAGCTATGATTGGTGAAGGGGATCGAGGCGCGGCCGGAAAGGGACTACTCAGCCCTGCAATGATTGAGCTTGTTGTTCATGGGGAGGGACTGCTAGGTAACCGCTGGGGAAAGGCCGGGCTGCTACGGAACAAGCTGAAAAGGTTAAAGAAAGACCTGGAGAAGAGCATGCATGGATAGTTGGATCTACACCGTTTTTTACTCTTGACAAGAATGAACTCTTTTTGTCTTCTGTAGTCGCTTTATAGAAAGCACATTTGTCCTGATGTATATAAACAAGGGCCAAATCAGCTCGAAATTCATGCAAGGGTTTCATTCCCTTGAACATGATAAATGAAGTAAAACTCCCCGATGCCGAACCGCAACGCCTCCGCCCCGCCCCCCCCCCCACAAGCTCTCATCCCCCCAGCCCGAATCGTGAAGCGAACAGGCCTACACATCAGATCAATTGGATTTATATGTCCCATTATCCAACTCGCATAGATTATCATTCTACAATTTTACAAAGCAGGACCTTTTTTCCCCTCTCCCTCTCTCTCTCTCTCTCTCTCTCTCTAAACACAACATGGCCTTTCCAGAGTATCAAACCGCCCTCACTGCCCTCAAGGAAGGCAAATACACTCTTATCAAAACCCACCCCCTCCCATCACACACCCCCCTACCCCCGACATACATTCTCATCCGGGTATCCCACATCGCTCTGAACCCATGTAATTGGAAAATGATAGATTTCTCCCCGGCCGTCGGCAGCGTGGGCGGAAACGATTTCAGCGGGCGTGTCGTGGCCACCGGCTCAGACGTAACCAAGTGGAAGCCTGGGGACGCTGTCTGCGGCTTTCTTTACGGCTTGGATCCGCATGTGGAAGACGGGGAATGGGCGGGGGCGTTTGCGGAGTATGTGAGCGTTCCGGGAGAGTTGGTGATGAGGGTGAAGGTTCAGGGGAGGGTCGGTATGGCGGAGGCGGCGTGTCTAGGGGCGGGAGTGATAACCGCTGGCATGGCGTTGAGGGATCTGGGGATCAATCTCTCGTTGGAGACGGCTTTGAGTAATGGTGAGGAGCATGCGAAGTATAAAGAGAGAAATAACACCCGTCCGTATATCCTGGTGTATGGAGGGAGTACCGCGACTGGGACGATGGCGATTCAACTCGCTAAGTTGTATGTGATGGAAGCCGCCCCCCTTTTTTTTCTCTTTCTTTTCAAGCCACTAACAAATATAAACCAATATATAGAGCTGGGTACAGGCCCATCACAACCTGCTCCCCTGAAAACAGCAACTTGGTCCAGTCCTACGGCGCCATAAAGGCATTTGACTACCGTTCCCCATCTTGTGGAGTCGCCATCCGCGCGTTCACCAAGGGCAAACTGTCTCTGGTCCTCGACTGCATCACTTCCACAGATAGCATGAAAATCTGCTACGCCGCCATGGGACCCCGGGGCGGGAGGTATATGGCTCTGGAACCACCACCGGCGGCCACGGCCCGTGGCATCCAGACCGCGCGCAAGGACGTGGTGGCCGATTGGGTCATGGCGTTGACGATCTTTGGAAAACGAGTGGATCTCAAGGGCCCGTTTGGACGGGATGCGGTGCCGGGGGATTTTGAGTGGGCAGCGAAGTGGTATGAGGTTGCGGAAAGGTTGGTTGAGGAGGGCCTGTTGAGATCACACCCTGCCGCTGTTCCCCAGGAGGGCGAAAGCGGGGGATGGGAGGGTATCCTGGAGGGGATTGAGATGTTGAGATGTGGATCGGTGAGAGGGAAGAAGTTGGTTTATGAATTAAGACAAGAATGATTTTTAGCTGTGATGAACCTTTTTCAAGTATAGATTGTTTGATTCTATACTGCTCATCGTTTCCCTTTTGTCTTCATTTCAGTCACCGTCCACTCCAATCCGGCCTTTTCCAGTCGTTTCACGTATGGTATTCCCAGCGAAGCCGGTGTGAGAATCCCGCCTTCTAGTGCCTTGACCACAGTCGACCCGTCTTCATTTCCTCCCAAGATATCGAATAACGTCAAGGCGGCCTCGCTGACAAGAGTTGCGCAGACACTATACACATCCTTATTCATCCGCATGACCGCCAGTGCGCTGGGTTCGCTTATATCGTCGCCATCCGCGACGATACTAGCCTTCCACTCCACAAAATGACGAGTCTCCTCAGAAGAAGGCTCCTGTATCCGTGGCCCTGTTCCCGGTTCCGGCGACAGCCATCGGAGCAGCCATCGAAACGGCGGGAATAGCAGGGTGCAGAGGACCGCGACGCCAATGGCTAGAAACGAGGACCACGCTTGCATCCGGCTCTGCGCCGCCGTGTACCCCTGGAAACTGAACCGTTCGCCATATCTCTCGGTTCGGTCCGCGTAGCGCTGTAGAAGGGACCAGGTGCGCATGACGACTGCTTGGTCGGCTGTCGCAGAGGGGTTGAAGGTGAGATCGCCCAGGAAACGATCCCGTCGGACCGGTAGGATCGAAGGGGAAGGGTATGGTCGATGGGGTCCGACGTTGGGGATGCAGCTCGCGCGTGGTGCGCTGGCGGCCATCATCTGTCGAACCGAGTATGTTTCGAGACCGGCGAGGATGCTTGCGATGGTCCCGCCGCTGTAACCGGTCCAGCTATGTTGGATGGTGAAGGACATGGGCCCCAGAGGACGACGCAGCCTGCGCGCGAGAAGGAGCGTCATGAGATCCGGGGGGCTTGACTCGACGGCGCATTGTGGGATAATCTACTCTCGTAACTGCCTGTCAGCATCAATTTAATTTTCTTCTTCTTCTTCTTTTTTAAAAAAAACATACAATTGCCTTGTTGGCTATGGCCTTTTCATGCCACTGCGCGGCCAGTTGCTGCGTCCAAACGTGTTCGCCCGTGGAATCGACATACGCAGTGGAATTCTCTACACAGGCTGCCACGACGGGCGTCCCATACTTGCAGAATGGCTGTTTTCAAATTTCTCCTGTCAGCTCAATTGTCATTTACAGTGCGAAGAGGAAGTAACTAGTTAACTACTCACTCCGGCCGTGTTGAGCACAAGACGTGTCTGTGATGCCATGCGCCCGAGATCATGGCTGCTGAGGGACGCCACGACGACATGGGGCAGCTTGCGATGAGAATGGGATCGGGATCGGCTCAAGGTGTCCACAAGGGTCATCAACTTCTTCTCATTGCGGCCAGCGACAGCCCACCGGAGCGTTCGTGGACTGTTCGCCCAGAGATACTTCACCACCAGCGAACCCAGGTAGCCGGTGGCGCCGTACACGATCAGATCATACGACCGGTTCATTCTAAAGGACTCGCAGACGACAAATAAAAGAGAAGAAGAAGAAGAAGACCGAATACTTCTTTCCATCTGCCCGTCTTTTTAACCCATGTTAAACTAACTCTTCTTTTTGGGTAAAACCCGCCGAAGGGAATATCTTCAGGGCCAATCGAACCACTCTTGAATCCAGCAAACATCAAATAACTCGTTAAGTATAAAGAGAAACAAGCCACAAGCTAAATAACTAATAGCCAGTAGAACAAAACAAATGGAAAAGAATTCGAGTGGAAGAAGGAGATGGCAGCGCTTGTTCTCCTCCGTGTCCTTCCCGTCCTCACCACCTCGTCTTACTTGACCTTCACATTCGCCGAAGACCTCTACTTCAAGCCGTACCTCGAGCCGTCAGTCATCGATGCCGCGGATCGCCTGCTCCCATCCTACATCACCGTGTGGTATGACCGGGGCATGGTCCTCATCTTCACCGTCTACCCGTTGACCTGGTGCACGGCCATTGCAAACCTCCCCGTGGCTCACCTGCGACAGACCAGCGTCCCAGCCTTTGTCTTGTATCTCCTCGGCCTCCTGTTGAGCATTGCGCACATGCTCTGGGGGCCCCATGCGATGAATCTCCTGAATTCAATCAAGAAGCAAGACGGTGCGGGAAGTACGGAGATCGTCCGTCGGTGGTGCCGAATGAATCTGATCCGTGGAGCTCTGGTGGATGTGCCAGCATGGGGCTGCTTCCTGGCTGCATTTCTTATATGGGAGAGCTCGCGGTAGTTGATCTCGCCTTCTCTCTCTCTCTCTCTCTCTCTCTTTCAGCTTAGAAACAAAAAAAAAAGGATAAGCCTCTTTTTGTGGGAAACCGGTGTCAGTCTTGGGGGAGAAGAGATGTTTCAATCATTAATCAATTCGGCGGAGAGCAATCGGCGGATTCGGCTTTGGCTTTTGTAGCTAAATAAATATACAGTTGGAGTTGATTATTCACTGCATGCTAAATAACTTGAGAGCCAGTCGAGCTGTGGATGTATGTACATATATAGATGCATTCACTATGATTCTCAAAAAGAGCAGCACCCTGATTATCAGAAAACAAAACAATGGCCAGCACCACTGCCTCCAAGGAGTCCCCATTCTATTGCTTCAAGGTGCGGGACGGTAAGCCATTTCCCCCCTGAATAAACCACCAGTCCCCCATCTAGTCAATTGATCACTAACTGTTCAAATACAGGCAAGGGGCAAGAATACGCCCTCTCCTCCACCAGAAACAAAGTCGTCCTCATCGTGAACACAGCCTCGAAATGCAGCTTCACACCCCAGTATCAAGGGCTGGAAGAACTTCACAATCGGCTTCGGGCAAAATACGGCGACGAGTTTGTCATTCTGGGATTTCCATGCAATCAGTTCCTGCGACAGGAACCGGGCTCTGACGACGACATCCAGTCCTTTTGCAAGCTCAACTACGGAGTCACATTTCCAGTGCTCGGCAAGATCAACGTCAATGGAGACCAGGCGGCACCGCTATACCGGTGGTTGAAAGAGCAGAAGAGAGGCGGTTTGTTGGGATGCCGGAGGATCTCGTGGAATTTTACAAAGGTGAGAGAAATGATAGAAATTATGCCTAACTAGTTAATGGGATGGTTAATATTCAAGAGTCGAATAAATAAAGTGAACTGATTTTAAATTCTTACAACCTCTAGTTCACCATTGACCGTCAAGGAAAGGTGACAAGTCGCTGGTCACCAACGACGAAGCCTGAGAGACTGGAGAAGCATTTGATTGAATTGCTTGAACAACGGTGATCCATTTTTATAACTAGTTAGTTCGTTAGTTAGTTATATAGGCAACTGATGATTGATTGATTGAACTCTTTCCTTTTTTTTTTTTTTTTTTTCCCTTTGTTCTTTTTGTCGATGTTGATACTTATTCTAGGGGGACCTCGTTCGGTGGGTTTTACTCGAATTGGACGTCCGCTTCCAACCCCCTGTCCGCCGAAGCCGAATGAAAGGAATGTGAAGAATGTTGTGGAAGTGTGAGAACGAGCTTTCTCATCTATTGTCTAGTGTTAGCATATTCAAGCCGACTCCGATGAATTTGAAGCCGATCCTGGGTGGCACATTCGATTAAAACATGGCAATAATTAGCTCCCACTCTCTCTTTTCCTGCAGCGATCACTCTCGCGATCGATTCTTTTTTTGACTTGACTACTAGTTAACTAGTTAGTACGATCGCCGATTTCCAGAAACGAGGTTATTACCATGGCTGCCGTCGAAGATGACACACCGACGACAACTAGTGCAGACGAAGAGAAGCCAGTCAAGAAGGGCTACGGATGGCGGTTCTGGGCCATTTTTCCCGGCCTATGCATTGGGGGCCTGCTGAGTGCTCTTGACACCACGATTCTTTCCACCGTCCTGCCTACCATCTCCCACGTCTTGGACTCGCAATTATTGTATGTCTGGGCAATCAATGGATACTTTGTCAGTCAAACGGCCGTTCAACCTCTATACGGTCAAGTTGCCAATATCTTTGGCCGGAGATGGCCGATGATCCTTGCCGTTGCCCTGTTTGCCTTGGGAAGTGGTCTCTGTGGAGGAGCAAACAGCACGGAGATGCTCATCGCGGCTCGAGTTGTCCAGGGTATCGGCGGCGGTGGAATCAATGTGATGACCGAGATCATCGTTGCCGACCTGGTGCCTCTACGGGAGCGGCAGCAGATCATGGGCATCATCTTCACGGCGTTTGCGGTTGGTACCTTCATTGGGCCGGTTGTGGGGGGAGCGATCGTGGACCACACGAGTTGGAGATGGGTGTTTTATATCAATCTGCCGCTGTGCGGCGTCACCTTGGTTTTGATGCTTCTCTTCCTCCATGTCAATCATGACCGCCAGTCAACCGTCATGGCCAAACTTAAACGCGTGGATTTCGTGGGCAATGCCATCCTGATCGCTTCGGTCATCTCCATCCTCCTGGCTCTGACATGGGCCGGAACGATGCACCCTTGGAAATCCTGGAGCACGATTGTTCCCCTTATCTTGGGATTCGCGGGAATGGTGGTTTTCCTTATTTATCAGGGTACCCGCTGGTGTCTGGAGCCCACGATGCCTCTTCGACTGTTTGCCAATCGGACCGCGGCACTCACTTACCTCTTGAGTTTCCTACACGGCGTTGTGCTTTACTGGGTCAGCATGTACCTCCCCGTGTACTTTCAGTCGATCCTCGAAGCCACGCCCGAGAAGTCTGGTATCGATCTGTTCGCCTCGGTCATTCCCATGGTTCCAGGCGCCATCGTTGGCGGGATTCTCATCACCGTCACCGGCAAATACAAGTCTCTGCTGGTCGCCGGCTTCGTACTCATGGCGATCGGAATGGGTCTGTTCACCCTGCTCGACGACCGCACCAACACCGTGCGCTGGGTGGTCTACCAAGTAGTGCTGGCTTTGGGTTCTGGCATCTCCCTCATCGCCACGCTTCCCGCGATTCTCGCAAGTTTACCCGAGTCTGACGTTGCGACAGCGACAGCGACCTGGGCCTTCCTTCGCAGTTTTGGATCCATTTGGGGAGTGTCAATCCCCTCGGCCATTTTCAACACTCAGTTCACCAACCTCGTGGGTCGCATTGCCAGTCCGAAGTTACAGAGTATGCTAGTTGACGGGGGTGCATATCAACTCGCGACAAAATCATTCATGAAATCGTTAGACGAGACACCCGTGGTCAAAGCGCAGGTGGTGAGCGTGTACGTGGACAGCTTGAAGCTCGTGTGGCAGGTCGGTATTGCCTTTGCTGCACTTGGAGTACCTCTCTCTTTGCTGCTTCGGAGTCTGGCATTACGGAATGAGCTGAATACCGAATATGGGTTCGAGGAAAAAGCGATGGATGTTGTCATCACGGAAGATAAGGTGTAGTAGTAGTTAAATAACAAATCTGAGTAATTAATATGTGCACCATCAGTTAGTCATCTATAATAATATAAGAGGAGCAATGGCGCCCAACAGTCTCAAGAGAGATTTGGAGTTGAGTCACTATTACAATTTTGCACTCAACTGACGGCAGCTGTGCAGCTCGGGTGTGGAGCGCTCGCTGCGCAGTCGCTCAAACAGTTTCTTATCCAACTGAGATCATTTGGCGACGAATGCAGATTGGCAACCAAGTGGGCATCGTGAAGACTGAGTTACCCGGCATGTTTTCCTGGAGAGAGAAGTGCATGGCTTCCCTGGATAATCCAATAACTAGTTGCACCTCCTTACGGCTTGATGCCTGTGACTTGGTGTTCTTTTGGCCCATTCGCCAACTTCTCATAGAGATCCGTTGAGCGGTCGTTGGGTACATTTCGCTGTTCGCACGAACAAACCAATTAGGAATGCCTTGGACGGCTGAGATTGAGCAAAGACCTGCGAATCTTTCTGACAGAGTCTTATTGGAACAGCAAACAATGCAAGCTTTTTAGGTACTTTTCTGGAATTCGAACGAGGCCGTCAATCGTTCCACGACTAGATTTCTGCTCTTCATTTTGATCGGCCTTGCGATTTTCGTGTCATGCATAGTTAACCACATAAACAATGGTTGCACCAACGACGTAGCAGCTTCGCAGTTTGGCTTCCTTTGTTCGTCGGCTTCTCATTCAATATCCAACTTGAGCTTCTCCATTTCAATAGCCAGGCTTGATGCATGTAAATATATGCCAGTCCACATCTTCGTGCAGCATTTTCAATGATCAAAGAGGATATATAACACCCTTCTTTCATCCCAGGAATCACATTCAACCATTCTACGAGTACATACACTCAATAGCACTGGTCCTCGTTTTTGCCGAAGCAAGTTGCAATAGGACAAATCCGGCTCAATTCCCAAGGTCAGTGTTCCCTTGAATAGCCAAGCGAGTATATTAACTCGCCCACGATACTCTGAGGAAACGCTCATGTTTGACATGGCTAACAGGTTATTTGCCAGCGCTTACAGCGAGATGCGGCTTATCTGGATCTTACAGTTCTTCGCCTTCTCCCTTGTTCTATCCGAGGCCGGAGAAAGCCCTCCTGACAGGGGGCTGAAAGGCGGGCCCGTTCCCAGACCCAGCGTGGCCCGTATCCCCAAGGTCATATGCGGGAAGTTCATGAACCCGTGCCAAAGAGTGCCATGCTGCAAGGGGTATACCTGCAAAAAGAGGGTGCGAGACTTTCTTTTCCATTTTGCGAATACACCACTTCCTGCGGGTTTACACCCATGAGTTAGATGTCCAGGGAAGATCAAGGTCAAATTGCACTTCTGGCTAACGAATATCCAGGATAACTGGTTGAGATGCGTGTAATATCGGCAATGGGAGAAATTGAATGTAGGTTGGGTTTCGGCTTGATTTATGGTATCTAGGTCACACCAACACATAAAGAATGGAGTCACAGTTTTGAACGCTCTGACATGGCCCTGGCACACACCTGCAGAAGCTGGGGCTTAAACCGGCAAATACCGAAATGCAGCTGTGGTTGACCATATAATACAAGGATCTGCCGCGGCGGACAGCGGGTGGACAGGAACACGAACACAGGCAATGTCTGTTTTTCAGGATGTATGTACTATGAGTGATGGGTTTCTGAAACAATTTTAAACCCAGTGCGCAGTCTGTATTGGCCATCGTTTCCTGTCTTTGCCTCTCGCCGGTATTCGCGTCATCGTATTCGCGTAACTATATGAGGATGAGCAAATTAGGTTACAGACAGGGGAGTATGCAATAATGGACATGGATATCCCCAACCGATCCATTAACCTGGTTGTCGGCAATGCGAGGGGGAGCAGAGGTCACTTTGATGGCGGTCGATGTAACATGTTCATGCGGGCCTTTAGGAAATAAGATTCGTAATGTCTTGCATCTATTTTAACCGTATCTCGATCTACAGTCAGAGATATTTGCTGAAATTCTTGGATTGTGAAAGCTCGCAATCTATCGGCCCAAGCCGGTTAAGGTTTGCTCCAGTTGTATGTACATACATACCAATGGATGGTGTGGGCAATATCGCTTCAATCCCCATAGCAAAAGCCCATGGGAGGTAGTAGTATGCGTGTATATTGCAGTACATTCATTGTGGTTGACACGTTGTCAACAAGCAACAGCCCATTCCATCCCGGGGTACGCATCACTGACGACCTTCACCTTTATTTTACCCTTAAGATTATCAATATCTTTTCTTCCTTGCTCTCCAGAGGACAATTTGATCTTCGCTCGCGCCGTTACGTTCGCGCGAACCCCAGTCGTCCTTGCTCTAGTATTATTTGACCAGGACACGCGCTTCAAAGCCAGTAACTCCTCCTCATTTGATGTATTGCTTGTAACAATGATAAACCACCCCTCTGTCTGAGGCTTGGGGAACTTAGGTGCATAGATTGAGATTCCTTCAGTGCTTTGGCGTGACGATCTCTGTGCTGGCGGAGGCTGACGTGCAAGCTCAACGACAAGTCCAGTTTCTCCAAACTCGATAATCGAAACCTTGATATTGGGTAATAACGATATTACTCTGGTGAACTCCTTCGTCGCTGATTCATCCACGTGTAGCATTTTCGCTAGATTGGCACTTCTAGACGGTGTCAGCGAGACTAGCTCATGAAGAGTTTTAGGAATATTTTTAAGCTCTATGCGCTTATCCTGTTCAAAGTCCGGCTCCAGTCCTGGCAAAATCGATAGCGGGTGGTCTCCCGGCCATCTGGCCGCCTTTATACTCTGCAACAGAGTCATCATCATCCAACATGCCTTGGCGAAGCCTAGTTCAGCTAAAATGTCGATACCGGCCTGGATAACACGGATACCTTGGTCAAGAACGGAAATCTGATCTCCAACGTAATCAGAAATAGGGAGGTCGATGCGGGACATAAATGCTTGTAGCAACAGGAAAGCTTTAATGTGAGGGTCCCAGAGTGGCATCTCACTGCCCACAGCAGAAATGGGCAATGGCAGATTCCGTGCTAATTCTGCGTTGATGAGATCTTCATTGTGACGAACAGGGAGCTCGTCAAACTCCGTTGCAGAGCACATCCAGCCGAGAACGTCCGCAAACGTGGGGTCCGGTTTTGCGTGCGACATCCAGAAGCGGATCGTTTTATGTGAGATATAGTAGTAACTCATAATCTTTCCGTAGGGAGTAGGGTCAACGTATCCAGTAGCTTTGTCAAACGAGATGCAGGATGATTGCGCCAGTTCGCTTAAGGACTTATCAACCAATTCGATCATGAAGTCCGCCGCCATCTGTTGAGCAGCGATGGAATTGTGCTCCTCTGCAGATATTTCAAGGCCATAGTATGACGGATTCTTATGCAGCCGTCTGAAGAAAAATGTCCACGTTAGGTAATCAAGGGCATCTTGCTTGGTTGCGATAGTTCCGGCTGACACCTCGGCGCCCAAGTGGTCATCGAGCACTTTATGTAACGTGGACTCGACTGGGAACCCGGTGTGGAGGAAATGCTTGTAAAACGCTTTCTTTGATTCTTGCGTAAAGATGCGTGCTATACCTGAAGAATCAAATTGTGGACGACCAGCACGGCCAAGCATTTGTAACACGTCAGTGAGGTCCATATCTCTGTATGCTTCAATCTTCGCGTCAAAATATTGTGTTCCCTTCACCACGACGAGATGGGCTGGCAAGTTAACACCCCAAGCGAGGGTGCTGGTCGCGATAAGAATCTGAATCTTATTGTTGGCAAAAAGCTCCTCCGCCAGCTGTCTGTCAGATTCAACCAATCCGGCATGGTGAAGACCAATTCCGAAGCTAAGTGCTTCCTTCAAGGCGTCGTCTTTCACACGAGCGAGATTGACCTGCAGGTCTTCCTCCGACATGTTCACGAACCGCCGCGGGTCATCTTCCATGCCACAGAAGTTTATCAAGTCTTTCGCGGTAAGACGCGTTTGCCGTCGAGAAGCGACAAACACAATTACAGGCTTATCCGGAGAATGATTCTTTATGGCAAGGAAAGTGGGACGGTTCATTGACTGCATGAACGGACAGAATCCTCGTTGCTCCGGGAAACCATCGATGTATATCTCCAAAGGAACAGGTCGAACTGAGTGACGGAAATTGTAAAGACCGTGTTTAACGCCGAGCCAGTCGCCTAGATCATTTGCATTAGCGCATGCGGTGGACATTCCCAGAAGTCGGACTGATCCTTTAGATTGAGATGCAATGTAGTTCATTCGAGACACGATAATCTCCAATATCGGACCACGGTCACCACCTAAGAGATGAATTTCGTCTATGATAACTAGGCTGACTTGTCGCACATATCCTCTGGTTTGCCAACTCCGAGAGATACCGTCCCACTTTTCAGGCGTGGTAATGATTACATCCGCATTTCGAATTGTTTTCGTATCAGGTGTGTTATCACCGGTTAATTCAACCAATTTAAGGCCCAAGGGGACCGCTAGTCTGCGTCGCCAATCATGAACACGTTCTCGTACGAGTGCTTTCATGGGTGCAATGTAGACGACCTTTGATCCGGGCTTTTCACGGAAGGCCCACCACATGGCGAGTTCTGCCGCTACAGTCTTGCCACTCCCAGTCGGAGAACCTAGCAAAACATTTGCTTGTGTGTGATAAAGTGTGTGAAATATCTGGGTTTGCATCGGATTAAAAAATTGGAATCTCTGTCCGTAGATTTCCTCCAGGGCAGGATTTTTTAGAGCAGAGATGGATAAAGGTTGGAGGTCTAGCAAGTCGGTATAGGAGGTTACAGTATCTGGACGAATGAGATGCTGGAATGAAACTGGAGTAACTGTTTCAGCACCCAACCACCGATCGGATATGGCCCTGACATATATCTGGCTTGGAAGCGGATCCGAGAGAGGAATGGTAAAATTAAGTTCATGATGATCATGAAGTTTCCTCCGGGACAAGATAAAATATTCGTGATGATAGATTTCGGATGTCTCCGAGTTCTCAATCCATATCCAATACGGTTCCGAGGTGCCGTGATGCCGTAGATTCCATTCAAATTCAGGGTAGAGAAGGAGGCGAATTCGAAGAACGTCACGATTCAAAGGAGCTATTTCAGCTTCAACGGTCACCGTTGGAAAGTTATCCAGTAATTTCGAAAGCACGCTACCCATTCTGTTGTTATGAACGAGTTGGCCGAGCTCTGCCGGTTCCATATCCCGCATAGACTCGATTGAAGATGCCGGAAACCTCTCGTCCAAGTTCTTCAATACAGGTACAGGTAGGTCAAACTGATGGAAAGGGTGTTGGAAAGGCCAAACTTGCTTCTCGATCGACTTGCAGGTCGAGAGGAGCACTTGACATTGATAACCCCAACGTCGATTCAATGCGATCATAAAAAGGGAGCGACAGATACGTGCTGCATTTTGAGCGACGTACGACGTGTCGGATACCAAGGCAAAGTCCTCTACCCGGGAACGAGATATGTACGACTGGAGTAGGATATTGGTCTTCGCATGTGGACTGTCATTGGTACCCTCTACCTCAGTTTTTAATCCTTCCAACCGAAGTCGATCCAGCTCCTTGAACTCGTTTTCTCTTGACTGAATATTGTCAAACTCGCCACTCAGGCTAATCATCTTCATTACATCAGCGTCGCTGGCGTTTGGATTCATCATTGTGTTGAAGATCTCAATGCTTGTTTGCAAAACGTAATACTGACTCGCAATCCGCCCAACATCTTTAGAACGGAGTTCCTCAGTACGTTCGTTAAAAATGATCATTTGACTCTGTTGCAGGGTTCGCGCAGCTTTTATAATTAATTCGCGACGGCGTTGAACTAACTGAGGGTCATCGCGAATCTCAGCCCAGTCTATTCCATACGAATGTGGATTCCGCACCATCCGTACAAAGAGATAGGAGTAGCCGAGCCATTGAACACCTTCAGTGATAGAAGTCACCGTTCCTAAGGAGATTTCTGCATTAAGATTATCCACGAGTTTGCGGGAGAACCTTGATTCGATAGGCTCTTGAGACGTAACTGCGGATATATAATGTTGTAACTTGTTGTGTGTGGTGCAGATAAAGCCAATACCAGTATCCTGAAATTGCGGACGACCTGCACGGCCGAAAATCTGGAGAACGTCGAGGATGCCCAGGTCAACAAACTTTCCTTCCTGGGGGTTGTATAGCTGAGTCCCTTTGATTACCACCGCTGCAGCCGGAAGATTGACACCCCATGCCAATGTAGCGGTGCAGCAAAGCACTTTGATGACACCCTCTGAGAATAGCCGTTCCATGAGATTACGATCCGATCTCGCCATACCAGCGTGGTGAGTTCCAAGGCCCTTTGGGACCAAGTCACGAAGTTCACGGCCGCGGCTGCTTTTGATATCCCGCAATGCTTGCGAATACCCTTCATGATCTACTGGGCTAAGGAGGTCCGAGCACTGTTCGTCAGCAGCCATCTGTGCTATAAGCCGGGCTGTATTCAACGTGTCTTTCCGGGAATGGACAAAGACCATGATTTGATGCCCTTCTTCCAACATGTCTCGAACCTTTTCAAAGGCGACAAGATCAATATTCTCTCGTGATTTCTTGGATCCTGGATCCCCTTTCACACCAACAAAATGTTGCTCTAATGGAACCGGTCGAAAAGAGGCATCGAAGTAGAACAGCCCAGCCATTCGATTCACTTTGAGAAAATCGGCTACATCCAGGTAATTCGGCAGTGTTGCCGAGAGCCCGATGATGCGGATCAGTGATTGAGTGCTTTCGACCTGGCGCTGAGTGCGGGCAACCAAAGACTCAATGACTGCACCTCTCTCGTCATGCAGCATGTGTACTTCGTCGATTATCAGGAGGCGCACCTTTTGCACCAGTTCAGTATCACCTGTGCTCTTCCGTGTCACCACGTCCCATTTTTCAGGTGTGGTAACGATGATTTGGGTCTGGACAATCTCTTGTTTTGTGAGCTGCATGTCGCCGGTCAATTCACGGACTTCAATTCCCAACCATGCAAGCCGCTTTCCCAGTTTTTCCGTCACTTCTGCTGCCAGAGCCTTCATTGGGGCGACGTAGACTATCTTGAACTCATCCGTCTGGACAACGAATTCGGACGCGGCTGGTTCTTCTAATGGGTTAGGAAAAGTATACCGAGCTATCGCGTTTAGGATGGTAAGCATGGCGGCATCAGTTTTACCAGCACCAGTCGGGGCGCAGATGAGCATGTTCTCGTTGGTCTTGTAGGCAACATCGTAAAGTAGACTCTGCATGCGGTTAAGAGATTTGTAGCCGCTGAAAGTGCCTCTGCAAAGTCCATCCATGTCGGATATCAGGACAAGCTTCTGATTAGCACCCAAGGTTCCAACCTTTCTTGCTGGAACAGCATATTCGGTGTACCTAGGCTCTTCACGATGCGTGGTACCAACTGGGAGGCCGTATTTTCTACCATTGACGGAAAGCGTGTTGCCCGCGTCATAGACCTTGTACACGTGCGGATAGCGAGGGCCCTCCCTATCCTGCCTTTCGGCAAGCGTAGCATTTTTGTGTTTGTAAGCTTGTTGACGGAGTGCCTCTTCTCTCTGTGCCCTTGTTTGTAGTTTTGAGAGGATTCTGCCGTCAGGCTTTGGAGGAAGCGAGGAAAGAACTTCACCCCGATGAGCAATCAAGTCGATGACAAGGTCCAAATCATCGAAGCCGATGATCTCTGCGAGCGTCATCTGTAGCTCCTCATTGGAGCTGTCGGCTTCGAGCACGGCCATGAGCTGTTGCTGTAATGCAATGGCGTCTAACCCTTGCTTTCGCTGTGCGACTGACTGGCACTTTTGTTCGAGCCAGGCCTGGCCATACTCCTCAGCCGAAGCAGGTTCCGGTGGCAGAGGGACACCGTTTATGTCATCCAAGTAATCGTCATCAGTCGTGTCGCCGTCTTCATAATCGCTGTCACCATCGCTGATGATGTCCCAGATATCATCGGTGGAAGGGGGGGATGAAAAGTCTTCATCGCTCAAACCCTCAGCATGATAATAGGCACTTGCATCTGCATTCTTTTGCAAGCCGAGACGATCCACAGCCCTTCTCATCGCCTCGAGCTGTACCAGCCATTGTGAGTCAGAGGATAACATGGCAGGACAGGTTGATTGTTTCCAGCAGAGCGCAGCGAGCAAAGTGGGCGACCACCACAGGACCCGTTCTCCGGCGTATCGTATCGGGCGGGATGTGGAGGAATTGTTCTGCCGTCTAGCAGTTAGCCTTGCACTGGTGCAGCATCCGACAATCCGAACATTGTAGCGATAGCGTCTTCGGCACTCACTTTGTCAAGCTCTGAGTCTTCCTCTTGTATTTCTTTCTGCCTCGCTGTTGGTCTGTTGGGATCTCAAGTGTTCGTTGGTTCAGCCAGTGAGCCGATGCAGCTAGTCAGTCAAGGGGTGAGATCAGGCAGTAGAGACAGTTTTGATTGAAGTCGAAAAGTACAACAAGGCCACGGTAGTTATACAGAATGATTCTGGCTTGAAACCTTTTGACTTGGTGTTGGTTGTTAGGGCGCAAAAGATGATGATGATGATGATTGAGTTCACGAAAAGACAAGAACTTCCTTCATCCCACACACAGCCCCCTCCAGGCAGCTCAATTGCAACTCACAACCTGCAAACCCTGCTCACGCGAACAGACAACAAGCTGAGTACTTTCAAAGACTCCTGCCTCGGAGAAAAGATATATTGCCCTTTTGACCTTTAACACACTCTCACACTCCCTGCTTTTTTCTTCATCACCCAACAGACAAGAAGACCCAGGAACTCGTTGCGTCACTGGCCTTCCCCCCCCTCCCCCCCCTCTCCTCTCTCCCCCCCGTCGACCTCGAGCTCAACTGACTGACCATTCCACCCTCCCCCCCGCGGCCCGCCTACCTCTAGTCTCATAGAAGAAGAGAAGAAACAACCATGAAGATATTCTACATCGGAGTATGCCTCCATATCCTCCTCACCTCATCGCCGTGCTTGACACCCTAATGACCACCCCGTCTCCTAGATCATCCGAAACGAAACCCGGCCAGCCCTGGAGCTGTGCCGTGAGATGGACCTCAGCAGTTTCTCCCGCTTCACCAGAGACAGGTACATACTTACACGCACCTCTTTTATTAAAAAAAAAAGGAAAATCAAGCTCACCAGCATCGGTTCTTTCTCCCGACAGCTACGGCGAATTCATGACCCTCTTCTCCAAAACCGTCGCCGAACGGACCCGTCCCGGCCAACGACAGGACGTCGAGGAGAAGTCATACACCTTCCACGCCTACGGCCGGACCGAAGGCATTGCCGGAATCATCATCTCCGACGCAGACTACCCGGGTCTCGTCGCGCACCAGCTCCTGTCCAAAGTCGTCGATGAGTTCCTCGCCAAATACCCCCGCACCTCCTTCATCGCACCCGACGTCGGCAACCTGCCCTTCCCGCAGCTCAAGGAATACATTGTCAAGTACCAGGACCCCACCCAGGCCGACAGTATCATGAAGATTCAGAAGGAGCTGGATGAGACCAAGATCGTGCTGCACAAGACCATCGAGAGCGTGCTGGAGAGGGGCGAGAAGATCGACAGTCTGGTTGCAAAGAGCGACGGGTTAAGTGCGCAGAGTAAGATGTTCTACGGGCAGGCAAAGAAGCAGAATACATGCTGTGTGGTTATGTGAGTGGGTGGGAGGATGGAGTCGTTACCGGTTTGAATATGTCCAGACATGCACATGCCTCTTGTTATTTTTTTCCCTTGTTCATCTTGACTCCTATGCTTATGACCCACTATTGTTTTGGCCCATGATGTTATGCATTCTACAACCTGAGCACGGGTTTAATAATCATGAATACTAAATATCTAGACATGCAATGACCTTCCAGAAATAAATGACTTACCCGGAGGGGCCAAGGCTATAATTATCAGATAGATACGTTCCAAAATACTGCCATCATCATACCGTAAAGTCGTAGCTGAGAAAGATGCCACCCAAACAAGTAACATGGAAAACACCACTTCAACCTCCAATCTCCACCACGGCCTTGGGAATATTGAGGTCGAAACCCTCTCCATCGGTCGCAACCCGGCCTACAATACATTTGGTCCAATCCAGCAGTTCCTGCGGTGGCACTCGTGTTGCTCTCGCATCAGACGCACCAGCAGATCCAGCATGAACCCGCAAATGCTCTATGAATGTGTCCAGATCTGCAAACACCGGTGCTGGCCCCTGCTGTTCCACGCAGCAGTATATGCATCCGAAACGGTTGCTCATTGCTTCTTTAGCTTTGGGCGCAGATTTTAGGGCAATATGGCTTTTCGCAAGGAAAGCCCAGCGATATTGGATACCACTAGGCCCGTGGCGACGCACTCGCTGGTCGAAGTCTTGCGAAGAGCCTCCTGTTGGCGGCGTGGTGCGAGCAAACCCCTTGGGTGCTGTGGCGGCGGATGCTTGGCCCATGGGTCCTTCAAAGTGACATTTCGTGCAACGCCAGGTGGAGATGTGCAAATACATCCCAGACGGGCTGAGGTCAACACGAAATGACTTTTTCATCCCGTTTTGGAGTTTCCATGCGCCTTTGCAGAATCCGGCGTATTTGTTTCCCTCGTTGGGGAGATAAAGACCAGGGTTTTCTATTCCTGTAAGGGTCAGGGCCAGTCCACTGGGACCGGTCTCCGACGAGTCAGTTTGGGCGGACTGGGGCTTTCGGGCGAAGCTGAAGATTGAGCGAGAGCCGGATGTGTCTTTTTCGTCGGATGAAGCAGAAATCCGCTTCCGACGGCTCTGCAAGCCCGACAGGAGTGATCCAGAACGGGAAGAAGGAGCACTTTGCTCAGTCACAGTATTATCTTGGGAGGAGATCTCTCTGGCGTGTGGGCTATGACGGTTAGGTCCCAGCAGCGAAGACATGTCGGTTCTACTGAGGATCCTTGGTACCGCTGGCGGGCGTGATGACTTTTCACTGTACATGCTCTCGCTGTAGATGCTGTTTGATCGAATTCCAGGTTCGTGTATGGCCGGAATTGCACTGTCAAATTTGTCAGAATGGTTGATGACAGGGTAAGGATAACGATTTCCGTTCGACGACCCTGCATACGAAGAATCCACGCTCGCTGTCCTAGCATCCTGGCTTCGCGTGAAGTCCTTGGAGAGCGGAGTAAATGGCGAGGTTGGGGTCACATACGACATCTCGCTGGTTAGAGAAATGGGGGAGAGGTGGTTATTTCTCGTATCGTACGAGGAAGTGCTTTGCGACACGGAGAGCCGACGCAGATCTTGGCGCATGGGCTCGGAGCTCGAGGCCGTCACCATGGACGGCATGTTATTATTCAGCGGAGTGGACTGCACTCGGTTCAAAGAGTCTAAGCTCACGTTTGGCCTTGATGGCCGCGTGGAGAGAGATGGCGATGGGATCTGCTCCGGAGGGGCCATGGCCATACGCTGACCCAGCCGATACAGGCACATCAGTGTGTCCAGCCGACAGTTGTCCGATGCAGCCTGCAGGCTGGTAAAGTCCGGGTGGGCATTGTCCAGCAGGGCCACTCGCAGGGTGGCCAGGAGGGATAGCTGCAGACTGATGACCACGTCTGTGAGTGTTTCCCGGGCAGCCTGGTCGCCCACCTCGTAGGCGTCTCCAAAGCGGCGGAAATTCTGCTCATACTGGCCCTGGACGATGGGCGGGCCAAGGAGAAGGGAGTTTTCGAAATCAAACACGGCCTCGTCCATCACCGTGTCATTCGAGGCCTTCACGCGCTCCACGAGCTTTGTAGCGTCCTGGAACGAAGTCACCACTGGCAAGGAAAGCCAGTCAGTCAGTCAGTCAGTTTTATTTTGGGGTATTCCGTGACATGCCATATTTACATACCAGCAGAGACGCACGATCCGACTGACCGCAGGTCCGCCGACGCCCGCGACATGGTTCATATGAACTAGCTAGCTAGTTGCCGCTTGGGTTGAGGTTCAGGCTACACGAGGTTCAATCGTAGGCAGTTTGTTTCTCAAGCCAGGCAGGCAACAAACGCTGGTTTAGTTGGTAGACTTGGATAGAAGGAGAAGAGAGGGAGAGAAAAGGAGGGAGAGAAAGAAAGAAAGAAAGAAAAGAGAGAAGGGGAACGACATTGTTTGAGTCCGTGTGAACAAAGCAAAAAGTGCCTTGTCCCGCCCTCCGATTTCATTGTTTCGTTCTGTCCGGCCTCGTCTTCTTCTTCTTCCTCCTCCTCCTTCTCCTCAACAACTAACTAGCTAGGGCAGTGCAGGATACAGAAGACAAATGCCATCACAGGCAGGCCAAGGCGCGCCAAGCGAGTTTTAGCTCAGTTTTAAATAATTGTTCGTGTGGAAGCCGGGCAGCCTTTCTTTCAAGAAGTGTTGTGGAATCTGTTGAATCTCGATGCCCGTCGTGTTGAGCTGCAGGCTGCTTGTTACTTTGAGCATAATGTTTCAAATATGAACGCAAAACCACTAACTAGTTAGAGTGGAATCAAGACAAGACAGTTAAGGAGAATTTTGCTGCATTCATGATTTGGGTTTTTTTGAGACAACGAGATTAAGAAGTGCTATTATAGTTAACAATTCTCGGGGCGCATCCAGGGCAGATGCATCAGTCACATCGAGTTCTATCCAACACCAGTTAACTAACCATTCCGATTCACTCCAGAGATTCCTCGATGCGACATCGGGGTCACTCCGTCAATCTTGTAATTGAAGATCTCGTCGACAAGCTCAGCGCGAATCTTTGGAGGAATCGCGTCCAGGAAAATCCCAGCTGCGTCATGATCCAGGTGTCTGATTCTTGCGCACACTTTCTCGGGATGCCTCCGCAAGAGGTAGAGGAGATCCTCTTTGTCAGTCTCCAGGCGACACAGTCGGAACGAGGCCAGTTTGACATTGATGATGTCGACGATGGCGAGGATATAAACCGGCTCGCAGCCTGCAAGCGTCTCGACGCTAGACAGAAGCCGACAGGTTGCCAGGTCTTTTGGTGTGCCTCGACGCCCTAAACCCAATCTCCCCCGTGCTGATGGTCAGACTCTGTGCTCATGGGCGGGGACCGTGTGAGCTTTCCAGAGCAATAGGGAAGAAGCATACCAGACTCGATCAGGTTCACTTCGACCGGCATTTTCACATTACAATGGTCATAAGCGCCGCCAGTGTGAACGAGGATCTTGAGAGTGTCGGTTGGCAGTTTTCTGTTGGGCATAACCAGGCTTTAGGCGGCAGGATTTCACGTTAGCAAACTGGCTTTGTTTGGTACGTTTTCAATGTGGATAGATCACGTTCGGCAAAATGGACTTACCGGGGCTGTGTCTCCACGATGCTTCGCAAACGCTTCATGGTTGCCTGGAAGACGATATCCACGTTACGGGTGTCGCGCTGACCCCCCAGCAGTCTAAGGGCGTACCCTCCAAGCAGTGCATACGCGATATTATTGGATTCGAGCAGGCGGACACAAAACAGCGCGCCGGACGCCAAGTTCTCCTCAAAAATCTGGTGATATTTCACGCGCTCTTCGTCTGAATCGTAGTTGGCTACGTTGTAGAGAGCGGCCATGTTTAAAAGAGGCTCCTCGGCAAGACGTTATGCGGGTGGATGAGGTACACAGTGTGACAAAAAAGGCAGAATGGCACATTCTTTGAGCACGAATAAACTTGGTGTCTGCGTGCCAGAGGGTTTTCCTCTCTTTGCCCCGATTCCCGGGGTGGAAGTGGTTGATGAGAGGGTGCAGTTTGCTTTTCCAGGTTGTTCCTTCGCTGCTTCTCCCACCACGACAACGCTGTTTTTTTTTTTTAAGTCTACTCCCCAAGGGAGTACAGAACTCATACATGATCAACTCCTTTACCAGCGAGGACATCGATGTTGAAACATCATTGATATATCTTGTTTAAACGACTACACTCCAATGCAACTCTATAAAAGGAGAGTGGAAGAGAAGAGTCAGGAACAACAATGAAAAAGGACAACAGAAGGCTGCCATGACGGCTAGAATATGAGTACCAGCCACTACTCTTCACAGATCATGTAAAGCGAGGTTGAAAAGGCTCCCAAGTACCACATCGATGCTGTATTGATAAATCATTTCTAGCGAGTCAGGCTTGTGAACAAAACATAATATTGTTGCGTGCCAAAGTGTAGAAACTCCTGCGTAAAATATGCCCCAAGTCAATGTATCAAACGGCCGAAATCTCCCCGTGCGCCGTAGCCACTCTATAAGTGAAACTGATACAAACAAAACGTCCGAATGGGATACCCAATAGGAAAAACTTAAGCATGAGGGGGAAAGCAAACAAATCCGTTTCAGAGCCTAGACGAAGAAGAATGGTCAACAGCATTTCCCTTGCTTTCGCTTGGGAGTTCCGTTGGGCTGATCATCTTCGTGTTCATCATGCAAGACCAGCGTGGGCGGGAAACCAAGCCAACTACGGCGTTTGTCCGCACTGTTATCGGCCGTGCTGCCGTCCACTGTTGCCGACGGCCGCTCTCTCCCACGAATGGTTCTCCTCTGCGTTGTCCCGCCGTCAAATTTCCTGTTCTTTTGTTCAACCAGTTTGCGGGTGATGACCCGGAATACCTCTTCGATACCTTCACCGTCCTTGGCACTTATCTCATGGCAGCAATCCCAGCCAATGTCCTGGCCCCAGAACCCGCTACTACGCTTGCTCTCCGGCGCATGGCCACTTGACGCAGTAGCGGCCGAGGCGCCGACCATTCCCATTCCGGAGCTCGGTGGAGGTGTCGATGCCAGTGACGGGAAGAGCTGTTCCGCCACATATGCTATAGTTTTCTCAAATGGAACCTTGCGCTTGCCTGGGTCGTCGGCGACAATGTCGGATTTCGTTCCCACAACATGGATAACGATTGGATTATCTCGCCCGAGATTCTCATGCAGCTCAACCAGCCAGCCGGTCATCTCTTGGAAACTGTCCTCGTTCGTGATATCATAGCAAAGGAGGCAAGCATTAGCTCCACGGTAATACAGCCGGGATATGCTGCGAAAGCGCTCCTGGCCGGCGGTGTCCCAGATCTGCAGCCTCACAATGGTGTCGGAAGTCGAATCGAGGACGCGTTTGGTGACGAAGGACGCACCTACCGTGGACGCGGTGGTGGAGGGACTAAAGGAGTTTTTGACATAACGCTGGACGAGGGAGGTTTTGCCAACGCCTAGTTAAGTCGACAAACACGCATCAACCGTACCCGGTTAGCGATACGAAACCGGTCGGGGTCGGGGACGAGTGGGCAAAAAGGGGGGACCGTTTGACTTACCTTGGGCTCCGAGAACGACGATCTTGGCCTCAAGGCTGTTACTCATAACTAGAGCAAGCCCCGACACCGATTCATCAAGGAGGAACTGTGATTCAAAAACAGAGTAAAAGACGTAGTGAAGTTTCTCATGTCAATGTCACAGTGAGGGTTGAGTTGAGTTATAGAGAGTTGTTGAGTTAGCAATTACAGGGGGGAAAGGTCTGTGATGGAAATGGACCTGAGTGAATGTGTGCCACCTGGCTGCAGCCTGGAGAGTTATTAACTGGTTAGTTAACTAGTTATAGTGTCATATTTATCACTTGTTGATCAGAATGGATGGTGAAAAGACACCAGGCTGACTGACATTTTGTTTAGACCTTGAGACAAATAACTAATCTGGCAGTCAGATGAGCTCAGTCTCACTAGTTAAATAACTGGTGGTGTGTGTGTGTGTGTGTGACACAACTAACTAACTAGTTAAGGTGGTTATAAATATAATGTAATCCACCACCTAACAACCACTCCCACCTAACAATCATCAAATTCAAATTCTACTCTTTCTACAAAACTCATGATATTTCAACAACAACATAAGATATTCAATTAAGATATTACTAGATAATAGATAGAATGAAATATTACATGTAAATCTCTATAGAAAATTCGGAATTTTACTGAATGATATAATAATGCATCTGAAATGAAAGTGAGTTGATTTTGACTCATTCAGAATTGAGACAATGAGAATATTTAAAATTAAAGTTTGAAACATGAAGTTTTTGACAGAAAAATTCATAAATAATGATATTAAAATTTCAAAATCAATAATTAGAGAATTCTGACTGATTGAGCTGATAGAAGTTTTTTTTATTTTTTATTTTGACAGATAAATTTGATAAATTTGATTTTTTTCAATTTCTTTACTTTCTATTATTTATAAGTTTATTTTTTTTATTTGTTTGTTTTTGAATTTTACAAATCTTTCTAGTATTTTTTTCAATCTGTTTGTAAATCTGTTTGACAATTTTATTAATTTTTTTTGATATTAAATCATTAAACAAGTTTTTTTTCTGCAATTTCTGAAGCTTTCTGTTTTTTCAAAACTATTTATTGAAACTTGATCTATTTTATTTGAATTCTATTTTTTATTTTTTGAATTTTTAATTTTTCATTTTTTTTACAAATTTTAATTATTTTCTTGAGAGAAAAAAACTGAACTGCATCAGAAATTTTATTGTCAAAAAACTTTATAATTTTTTCATATTTTTTATAAAAAATTTTAAATTTTAAAACTTGCTGTAAAACTTCATTCTGATATATAAAAATTTTTTTTTAAATTAGTTTTTCTGTTGTATATATCAGTCATTCAATTTCTGAATTTAATTGAATTTACTGTTTATTAATGATTTTTACAAATTATTGAATCTCTTTACAGTTAATAAAAGTTATGAATTTTTGTTATTTTAAATTAAAAATTTTAAATTGTTTGCTGAAAATTTGATCAAAAATTTTTACTGACTTTAATAAATAAATTTCTATTGCTGTTAGAATCTGATCGTTGTCATCATTAACAACAAGCATTAAGCAGTGAGTAATAATGTCACTGATCTTTATAAACACATCATTAATAGCATTAAAACAAGACATTAAATCTCTGATCTGATCAGTAATGTTAATCTCTGTTTCTGAAACAACATTAGTTTTTCTGTTGTATATATCAGTCATTCAATTTCTGAATTTAATTGAATTTACTGTTTATTAATGATTTTTACAAATTATTGAATCTCTTTACAGTTAATAAAAGTTATGAATTTTTGTTATTTTAAATTAAAAATTTTAAATTGTTTGCTGAAAATTTGATCAAAAATTTTTACTGACTTTAATAAATAAATTTCTATTGCTGTTAGAATCTGATCTCAAGACTCATAATTTAGAGATGACTGCTGATAACAGAATAAATTTAATGCTAAAGCAAAACATTAAAGTTCTGAGATTCTTTATAAATCTCTTCACTTTCAAATCTTTTTATAAAGAATCATCTTCAGTGTTTTGTCAAGCATCTGTCTAATTACTAGCAGTTAGTTTTGATCTTAAAATTGATCTGAAGAATGCATAATGAACTTTATTTAAACTCTCTAAAATGTTGTAAACAGTCACATTCAGCACTTCTGTCTTGAGAATGTTTTTGACTAGAAATGTCATATTGATTGAATCTTTCAACACATTCACAAGTTTGTACAATTTAATTTAATGCTAAAGCAAAACATTAAAGTTCTGAGATTCTTTATAAATCTCTTCACTTTCAAATCTTTTTATAAAGAATCATCTTCAGTGTTTTGTCAAGCATCTGTCTAATTACTAGCAGTTAGTTAGTTGTAAGCTAGTTGTTAAAGTCTGACTCTGAGACTTATAGTCTAAAGATGACTGCTGGTGACAAAATAAATTTAATGCTAGAGCAGAACATTAAAGCTCTGAAATTCTTTATAAATTTCTCTATCTTCAAATCTCTTTGTAAAGAATTATCTTTAGTATGACTTCTTTTTTCTCACTTCAGTTCATATCATTTCAACACAACACTTCACATCTTTTTTGTCACTATCTGATCATTCAGCTTCTGTATTGTTTTCTTCATCTGACTTCAAAAACACATCTATATCAAGTTGAATATGCTGTACTCTCACTTAATAATCAGCATTTTGCAGAGAAAGCTCAACATCTGAAGAATTCTCAACTAATTGTTTGAACAACAGTCTGAAGTCATACTGTATGTCTTTTTATATTAAATTTCATAGTCATTAAACAGCATATGCTTGCAGTTTGCTGAAATGCATTTTAATAATATCATTTTTTTATCTTCATCTTCTGACACACAAGCATCAACTTTTCTGATCATAATGAATCTTTTCTTCAGTTTGATCTTTCTTGAAGTGAGAGTAAAGAGAATGTCAACAATCAGAATTTTCATAATAAAAACAGTTAGCTTCATATTATTGAGAGTATGATCAAATCTGAT
>LJPK01000545.1:0-17852 GCA_001430945.1 Amauroascus niger
GCTTTCAATTCAGCAACAATGATATTGTGCTGCTAAGTGATTATCTGCAGAGCTTCTTAATTTTGTTGCTTAAAACTCTATATTTAAATGACAGAGTTTAAAGAGATTGTGAAGATTCATTGACTCTTCATATTATTGTCACTATTCTCTAAGAGTGACTGTCAATAATTTCTGAAGTTCATTTATGTCAATCTGATAATTTAATGTCTTTTATACTGTTTTTCATTTCTTAACAGTGATGTAATAGTTCTGTTAGCAACCAACTTTCAATAAAACTGTTTTTTGTTCTTTCAACAGCAGTGTAATTAACTTCATTTAGCTATCAACTTTCAATTTACTTTAATGTTTCAATGTTTTAATGATCAATGTCTCAATTTTCAATGTATCTGATGTTCTGTTTCAATGCAGTATTTGACAAAAGTTTTCAACAGAGTCTTCAACAAATATCAACAAATTTTCAAAATTTCTTTATTCAATGAAAAACTTCTCTTGAAGAAGATTGGGAGATCTGTTTCTAATGTGAGTGATTGAAGCTAGATTTGATTCACTAAACTATCTACTCTAAGTACAGAAAGAAATAGATGAGAAAAAAAAGAAAGAAAAACTTCATTGAGATTGATTTGGAAGATTTTGTAGTTGAGCTTCATAAGTGAGTTTAGAGTTTGAATCAAGAACTCAACTGAACATGTGTTGATTTGAAATTGACTTGACAATTTATTGAGAGTCTACTTATCAGACATCAATCTGCTACAACTATCAGCATTATAAAGTACTGAATTTCATTGTTTCAGATCAAAATTCTCAATTTATTTCAAACTTTTAAAATGAATTCACTGACACTTTAAAAATCAAAATAAAACTTTCAACAGTTCATTATCTGCAGATTGATGATTAAACTGAAATTGTGAATCAGTATCTAACAATTCAACTTCAGCTGTATATCAATTACTATTAAAATAATTAAAATGAATTGCTGCTGATTATAAATCATACAACAGCAGTAAACACACATGTTTTTACAGACTTTTCATTATTTCTGATTATCAACAGCTATAAGCTGCAAACATCATTTAACTGAAAATTGTTGAATCAGCTGTTATAAATAGAGAAACTAAACTGATAATAAATACAGAATTAGATTAAAGTTTTTGAGAATATTTGAGAATTTGTTCAGAACAGTATGTAAAAAATGCAGAAAGTAATGAAAAAGCAGACAAACTGCTACTGATGAAAGCTCAACTTCAAAATTGAAAATAAAGTCTATCTAGCTCTATATGATTACTCAATCAATCACTTAAATTAGAAGCTTGTGAATCAGAATGCAAGACTTTTTAAAATAATAGAAAAAATTGACAACAGCTACTGACTGAAATTATCAACAAGTATGAGAATTCACTCAATTTTTTTTTCAGACAAGCTACACTGTGTGGCAGATAATCTGCTATTAAATCAGAAATATGATGAGCTTAAGTCAATAGAAATTGACAGTGAAAATCAATGAAAAGTTAAGTAAATTGTTGCAAGTCAGCTGCACTATGAGAAGCTGCAATATCAAATCAAGTGATTTGAATTTGACAATGACTCAAAGTGGTACTCAGCTCAAAATGTAAAGAATTCATCACATCAGACTCAGAACTTTCATGAAGCTTACTCAAGTCAACCTGAACTGCTGAAACATTTGCACCAGTGAATTGAAGTCTGAGAGACTGATAGAAGCTTACTGAATGAAAAGAATGATGACTTACCAGCATGAGAGCATGTTAATCTGACCTCAGACTCATAGTCTAGAGATGACTGTCAATGACAAGATAGACTTAGTGCTAGAGCAGAGCATTAGAGCTTTGAGATTTTTTATAAATCTCTCCACTCCCAAACCTCTTTGTAAAGATTCATCTTCAGTATTTTGTCAAGCACCTGTCCAGTTGCTAGCAGTTAGTTAGTTGTAAGTTAGTTGAGATTCCAACAGAATTGACACTTCATCACCACTCACATTTCTGACAGACATTGTCTGCAAAATTGCATCAGAATCTGAAAAGTAGTGAAGAATGTGCTAAATTGAATGATCAGATCAATGAACTAACTATTAAAATGCAAACAGCAGATTTAAATGATCTTCAGAAGCTCTGAAAGCAGCAAAAAAAACTTTATAAGCACAAAGAATGTCTTCTGGCTCAGAAGTTTGATTCATGACAAACACAGCTTTACAAGAAAGTGTAAATCAAAAGTCACTGAGAAAGATGACTACACTTTTTCATATTATTGAATGTGATTTGATCATACTGCTCATCTGATGTCAGAACAGAAGCAGTTCAACTTCTTGTTATTTCTCTCTGTCTCTCTTCAAAGTTCTGAAAAATGACAGATGTTTGAGAATATGATCATCATTTATAAGCAGAGAAGTTCAGTTTCTGATCATTCAGTTCTTAAATTAATGAACAGCTGCTGTTCAGTTGTCAATTGCTCAGTCTCACTGAACAGATAAGTTGTTCATACTGTGAAAATGATCATTCAATAGTTGATGTATATTCTGTTTCTTCTTATCTGCAGTGACTCAGTTGACACAATCAGACAATGATAGAAACATATCTACAAGTGTGTTAAAAATAGTCTACAAAAAAAACAGAACTTTTTCACTTTTTACTTCATCTGTCATGCATGAGTGATTGACAAAACAGAATTTGAACAACACTATCAACAACATCTTGATGATTCATAAACAATATTCTGTCAGTATAACTATTTTCAAGTCTGCAGAATGATTGCATCACTCAATTACTGTTCTGAATATCTAATAAATACAACAAAAACAGCAAGTGAGTGCATGAAGTCTTTTTTAAACTTACAATTACTCAAGAAAGAAATGAACAAATGTTATGAAATTCTAAGCATCAGCAAATCAGTCAGCTGTGACTCTCATTGTGACAAGCTGTTTGATTCAATCATGAATCTTCAGCATCACAATTATGATGTTCACTGTATTTCAGTGTTCAAATGCACTGAGAGTTTCAAGTTAAAAGTCAAAATTGAATGGGTTGATCTGTGTCAAGTAGAGAAAAGTATCAGTGATGATCTTGATGTTCATCTTATCACTGTTAAGACTTTCAAGCAAAAGCATCAGAGATCAGATGTAGAGAACACATCAGAAAAGCATCACAAATATGGATCAGTCAATTATGAGCCAACAAAAAAGACATACTCATCCACACATGAGAAGTTGGGTTGTCAAACACAGACATGTGTGAACAGCATTTACAGTCAAAGCATTGAGGATTTCAGCTATTCTTCTGCTACTGCCAGTTGTGAAGTGGATCTCAGTAACTCCAACTTTTTCACAGATAATCTCCATGCCTTGCCAATCAATCTGCATTTACTTAATATACTCATCACACAAGACACACTTTCTCAGAGCTTCTCCACTAGGGGAGCTATATGCTGCTCCATCTGCCAGTGTTATATCAAATTCTCTATCTTTCAGAAATACTGCATTGAAACAGCATGTTTGTCAGATCATCAGCAGCATCAGCTTTGCAGAGCTCATCAGACAGAGACTGCTCAGCAGAAATGAAAAAAGCACAGATATTCAATTATTGACTGAGATGATCTCAATGAACATCTCAAGCAATATCACTCTCATTTGCAAGCTGTTCTTGATTCTAACTACAAATCAACATACAAATCAACAATACAACATGAGATATTGAGTCAGAATTGTGCTTGTTCAGAAAGATCATGGCATTCTTCTGACTATTATGACTCAAGAGAGAATGAGCTGCTGTAAGTTTCCCCATATCTATCTCTTTCATCATCACTAATTGAATTTAGATTGAATCATGTTATCTTTTATTTTGCAACCTCTATTCACTAAATCACCTTCATCAAACAACTGGCCTGAGATTCCAGTGTCTTGATGTATGCCAAAGAGATGTTGGTGCCAGAACTGCTCATCAGCTTAATCAAAGAGGATCTTAATGTTGATGATGAAACAGCATGTCAGGTTTTAATTGATGGTACAGAGATTGAAGAACTGCTTAACCCAGACACTGTGTGAAAGAGCTCTACTCCAGTCCCCATGCTCTTTGCTGTATATGGCTTGTCCACCTTCTTGAGGTTATTGAACACTGCTCACACAGTTTAAGTCAAGGCTGGGTATACCCCTGAAATATATATATACATCAAAAATGCCAACAATGTCAATCATCACTCTCTGAGCTCCTCCTGTAGCATATTGATGTCACCACAAGTTTACTTCTATTCTGACTTTCACTTCTGCATCATTGCCTCTCAAACCCATCATGAAAATCTGGCCCACTGAAGACAGTGAGTGCCTTTCATAAGATGAACAGGCCATATGTGACTCAGTTGGGAATACAGTTTGTGTTCCTTTTCTGGCTTGTGGGTTACCCACTGTGAAGAGGGCATTCACCTTTCAAGATCATCAATACCCCTCAAGATACCGATACCCATTGCCAACACAAATTCCCATATATCAAAGATTTTAGCAACCTTTGAGGTTGGACAGTTTGACCCATTGAACTGAGAACTTTCTGCCGGGGGTTCTATGAGACGCCAGTCAAAGTTCATACGACTGAGGATCATTTCGCCGCTTTGAGGGCTGAAGGCCCCAAAAGTGCTTGTATTCATTGACTTTAAGCTGCTACGCTTGCCTCTGGTTTACCATCAATATTAACCCTAAAGACAAACCTCATTGGAGGGCTGTGTTCGACTTAAATAACAAAGGCAAGCCTGTTCGGTTGCAGATAACGTCTCTACTGGTCAAATTTCACAGCAGTACAAATGCGATGTCAAGTGGGATATATTGCCGTCGTCGAATACTCTTCATTCTCGCCAGTTTAGAAGCTCCGCGGTTCTCGAATCGCGTTATCGATGATATGATCCGGTTCTATAAGTTAATCATCAAAACTCCACCATCCTGGCAGATATAACCAAAGACATATATCAAGCCACCTCAACAGGCTCGCTCCTGCGCAGCTTGTGGGTCGCACTTTACGCCCATGGAAATGCTGTTGGGAACGAAGAAGAACTACCGGCTGAGTTTTCTGAAGAAAGTTGATCCAGATCACGTGACCAGGTACTGCCTTTCACATAATAGACCTACCTCACCGACAGTGAGATGGACCGTCCTTAAGGACACCCACATATATATAAGGATGCTCATTACCTTAGGCCAGGAAGTCTTAGACCTCACTATAAGCTTGCATATTGGGTATCTCGAGTCTTCTATATTCCCTGCCCATTACAGATCATAAACACTGCCTTAACCTAACTCTGCTACTCCACGGTAACTCCTCATAGAACATTGGCGAAATGTCCTTTAGCAAGGGCAGCGCTACCTGAAGTCAGCCGAGCTAGTGGCATCACGACATCCGCACCATCAACGGAGCCATCGTGACTACATCATGCATCCTACGCCCTCGAAGCCTCACACCGTATCGAACGAAGGTCCGCACAACTGGTGACGGTCCGTCTGATGCACCTCCCTTGATTGGGAATATTAAGGCTATCTTTGAATGCTCTCTCACATGCGCCACTGCGCCAACAATACTACAATGCTGCAATGCAAGGTTTTCCAATTGGCTAGCCAGTGAGCAACCTGTTGGCGTGCTTCGATCCGTACGGTTTCCGCCAACAAAATTCTAGAGTTCTTTTTGGCACCACATCAACTCTGCTCTGGCGGTTAAGACCGGATCTTTCATGTGTTGGATGAGGCTGCAGCAAAGGACTTGTTTTTAAAGCATGCATTTGCCTCGTTTGACCCGACCCGGGACCGCCCCTTTCGAGCACACCAAAGGATAGTCGACGCATTAAAGTCAACTTTGTTATCCTCGCCAAATCCACCCTATTTTTTTTTTGCCGGAAGAGTCCGTGTTGCGATACCTATCGAAGACCCTGCCTAGTTAACGCTCGGTACCTAGGCTATAAGACGCTACTCGGCGACCCCACCGGTTATTCAGGTTTATAACGCACTCAAAGGTACAGACTTGATGAAACGCCGTTGATCTTTTGGCTATAGGCTCACACAGGTTTAGGACACAACATGGCGCTTCGCGAGGACCCCGCTTCACTCATCCCGGGCATGTTTGTCAACGCAGTGGATGGAAATATAGTGCAAGTTCAAGCATTTATGAATGAATTTATTGGAAAGATCCTGGAGGAGGAAGATTGCAACGCCAAACTGATGTGGGAAATACCAAGGAGAGAAGGTGGCACTGAACGTAGCCGACACTTTGAGATTCTACGTGACGGCATTGTCCTTTCTTATGGGGCGGTGTCATCAAGGGAGACAGTTGATGACATGAAAGTGGTAGAATCTCGCCGACTCTATGAGGAAGTTCTTCGCCCCCAATCTCGTGCCGCCGGGTATATTTCTGTGACCGAGAAAACTGGGGAAGGGCTGAAAGTTGAGTTTGCTATAGTCCACGGTGCTGAGGAGGGTGACCCTGATGTTCAGCCCGCGCTGGTTGATCCAAAAATGAGCACTGTATACTTGGATGAGAGTCAGCCTCTTGAGGGTCCCGAGGCAGCCTTCCGGGCCTTTCTTGCTGCGTGCGTCCAGTTTCTCCCTGTCGTTGCTGATTGAATTCAGCGATCACCCGGAAGTTTGCGACTGACATCCTCATGTCAGAGATTTTACCTGCTGTATCTGCGTACCGACCTTTATTCTTTCCTTACAGCAGTTAATCAGATTAATATTATCCCATTCTTGCTTTATATTCTTGACTCTGCCTTTTATAGCAGAGCAACAAGATAGCATGGCCGTGGAAGCAATGCAATGAAGGCAAGAAACCGGCTCCAAAGAGAGGGAGCACTGCATCATTCTTCACTTAACACTTACAGTGTTTTTAAGACTTGCTTTGTTTGAGACGACAACGCCGATGTGCAGAGGAATAAATGCAAAAGTTTTACCCCACCAGATTCCCAAGACATTTTCAACTTGAATGGGCCCATCAAGATAGGTGCAATGCGCAGGAAATGGGGGCCTCCACCGGCCGTTGATTTCAAACTAATTTAAGATTAGTAGGGCACAAAACTTAAGCAACCTTTGCTGACATACCTGCAAGTACGGATATTGAAATGTGTGTTGGACAACCGTCACCCCGCAGAGCGTATATCTCAAAGACCGCGGGGGATAGGGGAAATAAACAGAATAGCCTTTATTGCCGGGAGGATTTGAGGTGTTTACCGCAATATTAGTGATACCAAGCCGCTGAGGCTCAATGATAAAGCTGATGTTCTTCATTGTTGCAAAAGGAATATAGGTTGCGTGTGTAAAGTAGGCAAATGGGGCAGAAGACAGTGTAAGTGTGGACTCCACAGGGAACCCAGAATCAACCCAACAGTTTTGTGGCGGAGCTGATTGACTGCAGAAATACGGTTCCGCTCCAGTCCTATTAAGGGGGATAATCGCACGGCATTTCAGAGACTGTGGTGCGGAGTTAGTATAGCCCCAATGAGAAGAAAGGGGCAAGGGGACATTACTTACATCTCGGATAATTCGCAGATTGTGGGTATTAGCGCATCGGACGACAGAAATTTTGCCTTGAAAGGGATAGGCGTGGTTATTAAGAATCCATTTTGGCCCAGCGTGGTGCTGTTGGAATGCAATATCTATCACGCCTGTTTCATCACTTTTGATTGCGAGATATTCACATTCGTTGAGCCTATAATCTTGGCTCATCTTTTGATCTATTCCATTGCGCACAGGATTAAGCACTGCTAACCTCACTGACGGGTATAGCATGAATCCAAGTACAGCCACAACCAAAAGTGGAACATACGCAGGCTTCCACTGCCGCACAAATACGTAGAGCAGAAAAGCAGGCCCGAATCCTAGTGTGATATGTCTTAGAGTACGGCTGTAGGGTATAGACAGGTCTTCCTGAGGTATATTAGCCAGGCTGGTTATATCTCCGATATAGGTCCGACCGCCGATGATGGTCAAATGGATCCGGACCATGTTGCCATACACGATCAATCTTGTTTCTGAAAACCTATGTTCAGGGGCAACCCTGAAAGCTTCATTCTTGGTGGATAATTGTGTTGCTGTCCTCATGACGTATAGCAGACGTCCAATGTTGTATTTGAGTATTTTGCCCTGAATCTCCAATGGCAACTGATGGATCCGCCATCCCAACCGCCGCTCAGTGTGTCTTTCCTCCGCGCCGGGGTCCCGATTTTCCAAATCACATTGGAGGGGTATAGCGCCGGGTGGGAGAAGGTGAGAGGGAGGTGGGATAAAAGCACCATATGTGCTTGGAGGAGGAAGCGTACGCGAGAGAAATGTTGGCTCAACCACATCAATCAAAAGACAGAGTTGCGAAGGCGAAAGCTCTTCAACAAGTTGGTAGCACCTCCAGTGAATAAGGAATGACCTTTGCCCATACGCAAGCGTAGGATAGGTTTCAGTACGGCTTAACCAAAGGTCCTGTATTGTTATCACAGAGCGATTTCTAAGTTGCCAGTCACTGTGGGAGAAGAGCTTCGTGTAAGCTGGATGCAGAGGGAGTATATAAAATTGACTCGGCTGTTTTACTTCGACGTCTTGCTGGCATAGCGGACATGGGAGATAATAAAAGCCCTTCATTTTGAACCAACAGTGATAATAGCGGATGTAAGATTCCAGAGATGATCACGCCAGGTCACAGCAATATCCCTGACCGTCACCGGGCAGCACAAGGCGCTTAATCATCCTAGCTGATTTGCCCGCCCACAACTTCAACGGATAAAATATTATCCGCCCGCTGCGACCGTTCTCGGTGGTGATGGAACAGTGTTTGTTAGCGATCAGCCCTTTCGTTTTGACAGCATTCATTGTACCTCAGGGACGAAGGAAGAGGCAGCTACTTTCATCAAGGAAAATATACCCCAAGTGCAATGGCCGATTTTGGATCTGAGGAATGCTCTAACTTTAAGGCTAAAGGGCCTCTGAGAGCCAGTACTTGAAGACTTGCTAGAGCACCGCACAGTAGTAAGAAGATTTCAACTCTCATCAGAAAAGTACTAGTACTGATCTTCAAATATAGCAACAGACACAAGATTTCAATCCTGATCATGGCCCTCAAGCATCATTAAACCCATCCTCCTTGCCTTCTATTTCAACCCTTTGCTTGTCTCAGACTCCGTTCTTGTTGAGAAGGTCACATCTTATGCGAAAGAGTACATGTCTTATTACGACAGTTCTCACGACTTTGACCATGTCCTGCGTGTCTTAGGTCTCTCCCGGCTGATTAATTCTGCTCGGTCCGCTTCATCAACGCACTATGATCCTATGGTCATCACGCTCTCCTCGCTCTTGCATGACGTCGGCGATAAAAAGTACCTCAAGTCTGGTGATAGTGCTGACACCATGGTCTACAAGCTGCTTGTGTCTTTTGGGGCGCCCAACTCTCTAGCAGAGAAGGTCCAGACAGTTGTCAGCAATGTATCATTCTCGGCGGAAATCAAGCCAGCAGAGAGCCGCAAAAGGGTGCAGACTTTAGCGGTAAGTGAGGCGTGGTCAAAACAAGAAGGATGAAAACTGGCGAGCTTGGTCACATCGCGGCCTGGCATTCTAGCACGTGACTTGTAAGTTATGATACCGCCGTCAGGGATGCATAGTTCATGGCCCATATAGATAGAATGCTAAGAGCATCAGAGTCGGCCACAAAAGGTCCGTGTTCGTGGCTCTCACAGAGGAATTGCTGGCTGCACCCGGCGCCCAGCGACGGGAATCAGGCCACTCAGCGTTGAGCTGACGTAACTTAACGGGCCACATTTAGGTTCGGTTCTCTGGTTGCAGAATCTTCCTCATTCCTGTTCTGATTGCTCGAGCGTGGCTCGCCATCATATGAGAGTCGGCGAACATTATACACGTAGAACCAGAGGAGCCCAAATGGAGCACTAGGCCAGACGTACTTTGAAGATATACCATTTTGATATATTTCCCGAAGAAGATACGTACACCAATCAACAAGGAATAGAGAAAACCAGACACAGTAGAACAGTTGAACAAGCATGGGCCCTGACAGCCTGCAAGTGCTCTATCTAGACTTGGGTAGCCCGCCGCGCTTGAGTTACTTTGGCTGCGGCTTTGGTGGTCTGCCTCGTCGCCCAGGGTTTCGCGAAGCACACGGTTGCTTTATCTCTTCGACTTCATCAGCAGGAAACAGTTCAGCTGGCTCCAATGATTGAAGCCAGGCGACCCGAACATGTGGGACCCCATCGATAAGCATATACCCAGTGAGGCGCTTGTATGAATACGCGCGAGAGAAGCCGAGCGGTTGAACATCGGGGGAGGCACTGCTTTCAGTCCGAACGGATTCCTCATAAACCTGGCTGCTTTGGCCCCACTGTCGGCGACTCACCGGTGCGCAGTGGTTTTCTGCGGGGGAAAGAGACTTCCGCCTGATTAGCTTTGGCCGCTTAGAGCTCGTTCTTTGGGAACCACTGCCGTCAGTTGCATTGGTCCTGTCGACAACCTCGATGCAGTCGTATTGGCTATTCTCTTGCGAAGATAGATATGCATGCTTGCGCTTGGACGCCCTAGTGGGAGGGACCGATTCATCATCTGATTTGAGCTCTTTCTTGATCATGCGGTCCAAGGAGCCTTCAGATTGCTCCTGGCTACCTGAGAGCCCTGCGGTCTTTCCCGAGATGGTACCCGGCTGTGAAACGTCCACCCTGGCAATGGCTGTGTCATCGCCCAAGCGCGGACCGTCATCGGTAATTAGGATCGGGATATCTAGTACAGGTTAGAATCGGAGCAAGGAGGAGATCTAAACAAATTTTACCTGCAGTGTCTCCTGGCTCTACCTGCGTACGGGGGCTGCCGCCGGAGGCGCCGACCAGACCAGTGGAATCAGCACTTGAGCAGCTAGGACGGGTACGGAGGGCCTCAAGGCCCTGATCGGACTAGTGAGCCCCGGTGGCGGGCAGCGGTGATAGCGACGAGGCAGGGGCTATATCACCGAGCGTCTGATTCAAATTCTTGCCGCCATCATTGGCAGTGGTTGTTTGATCTAAGATGCCCGTGAGAATCCCAGAAAGCAGATCTGAGGCTTAGGAGGCCACCCACCTTCACTGTCATCAGTGCGGGGAAACTGGGTCTCCGGTATTTCGTCAACCAGATCACACTCTTCATCACCCCAGCCCTCACAGTCCTGTTGAATACCTTGGTTTCCATTGGGAGGGTTTTCACATATGCTGACATTCCGGGAGACACTGTCCAAGGCGGCGATAGCTCACGAATCAGTATTGGACTCGTCGTTATCGTCGTAGAAGAGACTGTGAAGTGGATCATCATCGCAGGCCGTATCCCTGTGGTCCTTGTTCTGCCCGCCCTCTGCCAGTCTAAAGGACTGCGGATCGTTCATGGAGGTCTCTGGGGTTTGCACGCTGGAAGATTTCAGGAGGGGATCCGTCTGTTGATGTGTGCGGGTGATCGGGCGGGCAGTCTTTACTTTCGAGGTTTTCGCTCGCGCTTCTGCTTGGAGGTTGAGGGAACCGACTTGAACTGGGAAACGGGGTTCACACTGCCGGTGCCTTTATTGCCAGTGTATGGGATAAAACGGATAGCTGACTGGGGTTTGCCCGATTGGGCCGTGGGTTCATAGAGCTTGATTTGGTCCATGTTTGAGTGAGAAAAACGAGATCTGGACGGGCGTGAGGGCTGGCACAAGCTGAGTGGGAAACATTGCCCTTTTTAACCCTTGACATATAGCAGGCAATCAGCTCTGAATGCGGCAATTTCTTCGCATGCAATCCCGCATTGGTGATCGCCGTCGGATTTTGTCGCAGAAACAAGACCTGGCTGCTTTGAATGCATTAAGAAGTGCCACCTGCCAATCAATGGCGGATAATGATATTGCTGCGGGGAGGCCAACCGCAATGGGAAATGAATACGGCCCTGCGGTGCAACCTTTCTGGCATCCCTGGCGAGCTGAGGTCTCTCACCGGAAGAATCTGCCTCGCGGCCCAGCCAAAATCGTCGCCGGCGCAACGAGAGCTCTCGTGACTGAATGAACCTAGAGCTCTAGTCCAAGTTTCCAACTTGCCAATGGCTTCCAACCCCGGCAGAATCACACTATCACATTACTGCTTGCGGGCTATCGATCGATTCGGGGGTCAATGATCGTGCAGGTTTCTTCCTAGGCTGGGTTGGCGGTCTAGGGCGGTGGCGAGAAGACATCGTGCATCAGGTGCGGCGATCAGTGGGCAGCCTCGCATCAAGTCGACGCTGTCTGGCATGACGGAAAGTGCCCATTCCAACGCATAATCCAGTCCGGCCGCGTCATCGTCATCGTCAGGCTGCGCCGCACCAGAATAGGAGGGATTCGAGGCCTTCAGTGGAAGGGATTCCGGCGGTACTAGCTAAAGCCCTGCAGCGCCATGACTGACGACGGAGATCGAAGGGACCAGTCACCGCTTGCAACGTGGTCGCGGCCCGCAACGCAGGCTGACCATCCCACCCGAGCGTTGCAGGGGCCTTCCGGGAAGGGCACTTAGCCTTGTGGCGTGACCAGGTCGCCGTAAAGCCGGAAGCCAAAGGAGCTGTAGCAGTAACAGAGTGCCATGAGGGCGATACGGGCGCTGCGCTGAACAACAGGTCAGGATTCGGGAGCAGAACAAAGGTAGAGAGCAAGTGTAGAATACTCACAAGGTGAGGGAGGGGAGTGGGAAACGGTGAATCAGGCGTTCGACAAGCGGAAGGCGAAGGTGAGGGTGAGGGCCAGGTGAGCAGTGGGTGATTGGCGGGAAATTAGAGGTGTGAGCGGCGGGTGAGGATCGTCTGGCGAATTCAGGAGGATGCAGGGTGATTCCATTCCGGCCAGATCAGGCGGTTGAGGTGGGCGAGGGAAAGAGGAGACGCGAGGGGACTGGGAAAAGCAGCGGGAGGGTGAGGAGGTATTTATAGAGGGCGAAAAAGCGGCGAGGGACGCGCTAGACCATATCGCGGGCGGCCGTTTCCCGAAGCTTCGCCCGCACCGGCCGCGAGGGCCCGCGACCCCAGATTACGGAAAAAATTCTAGGCAATATACTTACTTGTTGGCAGATCGCTGAGAATGAAAGGGTCCTTCTCATCTTGCTCATGAACTACGTGATGATTGAGGTTCACTCAGAGGAATAGAAGTTTATCTGCAAAAGCCTCTATTTGGTAACTAAATCTTCTATAACTATGTAGCATAATATAGAGAAGATACACTACTTGATGCTCATTTAGGCGCTTTTTACTGCCCAAAAGTGTAGATTTTCTCCGGCAGCATTGATCACTCCACACAATTGCCTAGCTTTAGCACTCCTCCATGCTTCTTTGATGACTTTGTATCACACCCGTGTATGATTCTCTTTAGATTGCGCTGACAGTCCATACTCTTGAAGTTAGACATTCCTACCTCCAACCCCTGGCATTGCAATTGTTTGACTTGGAATGTCAATCTGGGATTGCAACACCATAATCCTGGGAAGGAATGAATACAGTGGACAGAGAAGGTTTTGCATAGTGGATCATCAATGAGCTTTGCAGTGTTGATCTTGCAACAGAATTCTTTCATAAACTCAACTGCCTGTGTCATACTTACTGTATTTTCACCTTCTTGCAACCCAAAACAGTCCACAAAAGCTTTCTCAGAGTTGGGAATATCACTTGATTTGGAGATTGTTGTGGTTGAGTCTGTGGTTGAGCTTGGCATGTGAGTTGTAGAAACCCCTGTTGATACCAAACTTTCCTCTGAAGTAGTTGTAGTGGTGGTTGGATTAATACTGAAAGCCATAGTATCATGAATAGTCAAGCCTCAGTAAGTACTAGCGGACGTTGGGTCCCTTTTGGGTATTGATGACACCATAGCTGGGTTGTCCATATTGCTTGAAGCAGTTGTAGCTGTGGATGATGCAATGATTGAACTGATAGTACTGACAACTGTTCAATCTGTCAAATGGCTTTTTGTTGCAGTTGTTTTTTCTCAGCATATCTCTGATTCCAGGGAATGCTTGAGGCAGCCTTGATGGTTGTTTGTCTTCCTCAAATTGGAGTATTGAGCTAGACTCCAAACCATTGTGCCCCCAAAGCAATACTGGCCCACCCAATGCTTTTTCAGTTGTATCATCTCCATGTCATCATAGCCAATCCACTGGTTTTGCCAGGTAATCTGTTTCATCATCTCATTTTGCAGTAGTCGTGGCGTAAGCTTTGCTTCTAGGATAAGAGTTTTGATCTCCACCAGGGTCATAACACCTTTGGTTTTGGTGAGAGGCCCCTTGTTGCTTGGACCAACCCAAGGGCAACCAGTTATGTTGCACCTTGAGTTCAAGAGAGTGAAGCCTCTTCCATAATATGCAAGGCCAAAATTGATTTTTCATGTGTCGATTTTAGCATACCAGAGCGGACAAGTGATATTCTGGATCTCTTGGATGTTAGTATGGTCTGCAATGAATTTTCCATAGCCCCCTTCGCCGTCCCAGGTGCCGTGCAAGTCAAAGACCATAAAACCAAAGAAGTCAATGTAAGTCTCCATCAGTTTTAGGTCAAACCACTTAAGATACCAGTAGCTCACAGGGAGAGCAATGCTAATGCCATAATCATCTCTGAATTCTGCACACATTTCACGGAGCAGTGACACAAGATTCTTTGTATTCTCTGGCTTGCTGTTACGTTCTGATGTCCCCGGGCTATTAAAATAGGTAAGTAGCTGTTTTCTAGAACCGAAAAAAAGGGGTACAGGTAGCAAGCATACTATTCCCAGTCAATATCAACTCCTTTGAAATTATACTTGTCCAGAAACTTCCTGAGCAATAGAATAAAATGTCTGTGAGTTTTTGGGCATGATACAACTCTGCTTCAAGTTCCCCGAGTGGCTTTTGTATCAGAGAAGGCCCAGCCTCCAACTGCTATTCAAACCTGGAGATCTTTTGGTTGGCTGAGGCTGGTGAATTTCTTATACATAGCAGGATGAGTGGGATCAGAGGGACAACATCAAAAGTTTTTGGACTGATGCTTGCAAATGCCAGAAAAAGATGTGTTACTCCTTTGACAGTGCTTGCAAAATCACCCATTGTACAAGACTTGTTGTCTAGCTGAAAGTACCCAATTGAATGACCCATAGCTGAGCTTGCACTGCAGTCTTTTGGGGGTCTAGAGATGATTTCGCAAGACCCATAATCTTTTTGACATGGAGTTGCTGGATTTGTCGAGGAGCAAGAGTCCAAGTCAGTCTGGTACTTGTTAGCAGAGCTATAGTCTTGGCCAACAGGGCAAGCACTGTTTTATTTACTGACCCCACAATGACCAGCAAAAGAGCAGCAAACATTGTGGACATTTTGCTAGACTGAGGCTTCTTTCCCCACTCAGACTCAACGCAAGGACTAGGATGTCATTGGGGCGGACGGGCGTTCTCTCACCCATGTTGGAGCGAGCCTGTGCTGCCGATTGGGTCGGCGCTGAGGTAATCAGCTTCCACCAACGGCCCACCATGTGATTTCACGCAGCGAATGGCAACGCTGGTGGTCGGCGAGGACATCGTCGCAAGGAGGGGGGGAAGAAAGTCAAGAAAAGGAAGGGAGAGGAAAACAAAGTGAGTTTTTAATACTCCGTAATAGATTTTTGTTTACTTGTACAGATGACACTAGTTCAATAATTTCCCTTTTTTTTTCTCAAATCAATTCAATTCGATTTTTTCAAAGAAAAAGGCCAAGCCTCCCTTCCACCCCTCCCCAACGTCAGGGAGCCATGTTCTTTAATAGAGAAAGATGTCCCTTCAGCATCTCCAAATCTATCTTGATATCACAACTGAAAAGGCATTGATGCAAAAGGGTATTTTTTATGCAGCAGGATTCTGAGATCGCCGAGAAGAATGTGTTGTTCCCCCCTGCTTGTAGGCTTGGCCTGTTGCCTCGTGAGCAAGGTGAACCACTACGCGACGTCCCCGATCTGATTGAAACAAATCCCGCAAAACTAAAAAACTTAGGTAGTTTATTTGGGTGCCTGGCGCGGGTAGATAGTTTAACTAATCAGATCAACACCCCCTTGCACGCTGCAGCCCCAAAAGATCCACAAGCCTCAACTCACTCCACCAAAGTAGTTACAGGATACAGATGTTACCCATGCCCATTCTTAGCTTACTTTTAGGTTGCTGCTACACGCACATGACCTTTCACTATATAACTACACATGTAATACCATGTTCACACAACTGGTTTATACCCAATAGGGTTTAGTGGCTTGGCTAAAGGCACTATATACCTACACACAACCCATTTGCACGTGTGTACATAGTTACTTGTGTATATTTCTCTTCTATAGTTAACCCCTGGCTCCCTCCAAAAGGCAGTATAGATAAACCTGCCGTGCTCCTCTAGTAATCTAGTTAACATGGCCCAGATGACCACGCCAGCCTTGTGGGTGCAATTCAATCGAAACCTCATCTTTTGTTCAGCTTGTTTGGATATAACTGGATCTCCAGAGGAAAGAGCAAGACTCAAAAAACTGCAAGACTGACATGGTGCATTTCACATGCATGGTATTCTTTGCAATTACGGCCGGTCAATCCATAGAAGAAACTACTGTTATGTAGATGGATTCTCATTGAATTCACACCTGACATCCAAAAAACTGCAAGCCTGATATAGTGCATTTAACATGGATGGCATTCTTTTGCAATTACGGCCGGTCAATCCATAGAAGAAACTACTGTTATGTAGATGGATTCTCATTGAATTCACACCTGACATCCAAAAAACTGCAAGCCTGATATAGTGCATTTAACATGGATGGCATTCTTTTGCAATTACGGCCGGTCAATCCATAGAAGAAACTACTGTTATGTAGATGGATTCTCATTGAATTCACACCTGACATCCAAAAAACTGCAAGCCTGATATAGTGCATTTAACATGGATGGCATTCTTTTGCAATTACGGCCGGTCAATCCATAGAATAAACTACTGTTATATAGATGGATTCCCATTGAATCCATATCTGATATCCAAAAAACTGCAAGATTGATATGGTGCATTCTTTTGCGATTACGGCCTGTCAATCCATAGAAGAAACTACTGTTATATAGATGGATTCCCATTGAATCCATATCTGATATCCAAAAAACTGCAAGATTGATATGGTGCATTCTTTTGCGATTACGGCCTGTCAATCCATAGAAGAAACTACTGTTATATAGATGGATTCCCATTGAATCCATATCTGATATCCAAAAAACTGCAAGATTGATATGGTGCATTCTTTTGCGATTACGGCCTGTCAATCCATAGAAGAAACTACTGTTATATAGATGGATTCCCATTGAATCCATATCTGATATCCAAAAAACTGCAAGATTGATATGGTGCATTCTTTTGCGATTACGGCCTGTCAATCCATAGAAGAAACTACTGTTATGTAGATGGATTCTCATTGAATTCACACCTGACATCCAAAAAACTGCAAGCCTGATATAGTGCATTTAACATGGATGGCATTCTTTTGCAATTACGGCCGGTCAATCCATAGAATAAACTACTGTTATATAGATGGATTCCCATTGAATCCATATCTGATATCCAAAAAGCTGCAAGACTTACCAGAGATTCTTTTGCTATTACAGCCACAGCTCATGATAGTAATCTGTCTATCAGTTAGATGCACAATAATCACATCTATAAATTTGGAGCATAACATCTAAACTGGTTGTAAACAAGTTGTCATTTCTTTCAGTTTCTCAAATGAGCCTGGTGAAATAGTTGTTTTTCATGATTAGTATGAAATATTGATATGAAATCATTCAAATCAGAAGTTTGATGCTTATATTCAATGATTTTGAATTTAGTGCTTAAAAACTAGCTATTGCATCTACCACTTTTGATACAGA
>LJPK01000570.1:0-84317 GCA_001430945.1 Amauroascus niger
CATTGGTTTCCCCACTACACTAAATGTGTCTGTCAAAGTGTTTTCTGTTCTGAACTGATACTTGATTTCAAAATAAAATTGAGAAAGAAATTCAGTTCATCTTACTTGATGAGAATTCAGCTTCTTTTTTGTTATGAAGTATTTCAGCATGTGATGATCAGTAAAGATTTTGAATTGCTTTTTTTATTGAAGTTTCTTTAATTCAGCTCTTCATTCAGACAGCACTCATACAACTGCAAGCATCTTTTTATTGTGAATTTCATAGTTTTGTTCTGGCACATTCATTGACAATGAATAGAAAGCAACTGAATGTCATTGATCATCTTTAAATAGTTGCAAAAACACATTAATGATCATCTGATCAGAAGCATCTGTCTCAACACACATTTCTCAATTAAAGTTGTAATGCTGCAGTATCAGTGCATTCAGAAGCATTTTCTTTAATTTATTGAAGATCTTTTGACATTTTTTACAATAATTTACTGAAAAGACTGATTTAAAGTCTGCACATCTGGAGGTGAAGATGCTTCTGAATGCATTTTGTGAAATCTGTCACTCAGCCATTGAAGTCAGTTGAAGCATCTTGTTGCTTGTAAGTAGAGTTACTGACAGATTAAAGATCTTCAATGTCTTTATGTATTTCAGCTCTGTGCTGAGAAGAACATGTCTTTTGATTTCAGTATTATCAAACTCATCAAAGCAGACACTTTGAGTAAACTCTGCCCACAGTCTATCATCCATTATTAAGAAAAGAGAGAAGAGCTTTTTGAGAATTGACACTAAGTATCTATGCCAAAACTTCTAGAGAGTATCAACAAGAATTTTGAAAGAAAAAGAAGGGTTTTGAGTACATTATAGTCACTCATCAGAAGTTGTCAGTTGTAGATCAGTAGAATTTTCATCTGCATGATTCATGTGAGGCATTGGATGATTCTGTGAAGCCCTGGAAAGACTGGTGAGGGTGGGTGAAGAAGGGTGAAGATGCTGGAATAAGGGTGGATAGGTGCTAACACTGTTGCGATCTCTGGGGGTGACCACCACCATAGTCCGGCTGTTGTATGTATTATCTTTTTAGTCTCTTTTGAGGCATGACATGTGCACCTCGGATATATATTTGTCTTCATCATCACATCGCTTTGTTGCTGAGAGGCTAGGTTATATTATCCGAGTATCCCAATCTATATCTAGGTTGTTTTCCCTCTCGAGATTATTGTATAACAACGGAGTAGAGAAGCTCGGTTCATTCCTGGGTCAAAAGAAAGTTGTGCCTGATTATAAACATATTGGTTCCCGAATCTTATTTGGCGTCGTTTCAAAAAGTTCAATGGGTCGGGACGTTACCCGTTCCATCATTGGTACTTACCGCCGGAACCGACTAGGAGTGAGCCTCATATCAAATCTCTTCGCAGTTGCTGAGTCGTCCCATTAACAAAATCAAAGTTCTATTTCACATTGAGACTCTGATTTTCCTTTGAAAAGGTTATGTTGCTACTGACTCCAATTGGGATTGTTCTGTGTTGCTAATACCTAGAATTAGAGCTAATTAACCAATTGAGACATCATCAGAAAGCTCCCAGTCTTCTGAAGCAATATCATCTGGCCACAAATTAGGAAGTGAAGGGTCGATCAACATACAAAGCCAAGGTTTAGACTGCCCAAAAAGTGGCACACAGTAGAGACGCCTATCACCCCCCAATATTCCCCATTTAACATTGATAGAGAATCGACCATTGCGGGCCAAGAGACGTCCGAGTTTGTTCATCGTTACTTGCGAAGTGTGAAACAGATGACCTGTGATATAATCCCCAGTATCATGCAGCCTATCAGATACATGAGAGATATCGTAAAGGCTATTATTTGGTAAAGCAAGTGCAAGAACGAAATAATCTCCGTAGAGACTTAGAAGGGTACCAGAAAGTTCTCTGAGGATCTGTTGCGCTAATTGGGAAATTTCCGAATCATCGATATCTTCTTCACCTTCCTGTGAAGATATCCAGTTTTCAGATGTATCGTCAGTTTTGATCCCTGTATCACATGCTGAGGAGCATGTGGTTGCTTTGCTCGAAACTGTAGACACAGAACCGCCTGTTTGAGAAGAGGCTGAATTTGAGCTACTATTTCGTTTTGACCCGTTGGAGGGATTTTGAGGATTGCGCCCATCAAACATATATGTAGTAGCCGACATCTGTGGCTTCGATTTCATAGTCTTTTTGCATTCTATGTCTTCGGACACGACGTAATCAAGGAAATCAGTCATAACCGATGCCACAATAAGTCGTGGATCTCCCGGCCTCACAGTGAACAATCGGTTCACCATGGCGAGATAGATAGTCTCATTTCCATCCCTGTCTGTCTCGTTAAGAAAGTCGCAAATTCTTTCCTTGTTGTATGTAATTTTGAGTGGTATTGGACCGACATTCTTTTGTGCCCAATATGCCCAATTATCGTCGGGACCGTAATTTCCTGCCCAAGATTTTGACCTTGCGTTAAAGATGTAGAATCCGCCGAAATGGTCGAGAGCGCCAAGTAAGTCGTTTTCACCGGCAAATGGCGGACCCGACCTTCGCGTATGGGATGTCACACTAGGGATTTTGCGGGGCTTGGACTCAAATTCAGCATTGAGCAGACTCAGAGAAAGGGTAAACGAATTTCTCAAATTGCTGATAGCTTTCGTCCTCTTCAGGGATGATGAAGCAGTTGAACACGCATTGAGAATAGGAATCCGAAGGGTGGAGGTTGTCATCAAGCTGTAAGCAGAATAAGTTGGAAGTTTATAATAACCACCCGCCGCGGTGGTCTTTGGCCGAAGCGCCGAACTTTGCGGACAAAATGGTCGCATACGATCTTCCACATGTTCATGACCGGTGAAATTTCGGTGCAGGGGTTTTGCCATGCTGGATGCTTGAGGGCGTACTAAAAGGTCTCAATTTAGCCCTATTGAAAGTGATAGGAGTGGCACAGAGGTCGCTTCTATTCAGGTCAGTTGGCGGGTACGACAAGGATGCCAATGAGAATACCCCGAAGGAATGTGGGTAGGGTGACGTAGAACATGAGTTCTTTCGAAGTATGCCAGCAAGCTGTGACGCTTGCCTGGCTTTGAGATAATGGAGTTTCAACGCTTTGGCGAGGAGTTTGATCCATGACGGCCATTGCCTGCCTCGATACCAACGCCGACGCTGATTTCTAGTGTTGCTTGGTATCCGGTCCATACACACAGCTGCTTTGAGAGATAATTTCCAAAGAGAAAACTGTTTTGAATAAAGATAGATGTCAATGAGTTTGGAAAGATAGTTTGCAAAATTTTTAACGATGATCAGGAAGCAACAAGAACATTCCACTCAACGGAGAGGCGGCCCTTTGGACTTTTGAGGGACATACAGTTAGCTAGCGAGTATGCCCTCCATGGTGAATCTGCGGTGCCCTGCTGATTGGGCATCAAACCATGAAGAGAGCCACCACATGTAGTAAACATGCAGGATCCCAAGTTTGACACCGAGCTCTGGTGGTGACCTGGTTGCGCACCGTACAACGTCTTGGATTGAATGAACTTTGTCATGATAACATGACTCACAAAACATTAGTGTAGAGCTATTCACCACAAGAGCGGAATAAAAAACAGATTCCTCAATACAATGTCGAAATTTGTTTGCTTGGGGCGGTGCTGAAGTTCTCTTGAAGAGCTTCCGAAGATGTTCTGGTTGAAGTTGTAGCATCACGTGAGGCACCAGTGAGGAAAATGGCATTTTTTTCCCTGAAGTTCCCGAAAACAAATGGGAACCGTGAGTGGAATACCTTGCCAACACTTGACCCTTTCGCCCGCAATTGACAGCCTTGTCCTCCGCCCCAAGGGCCGCTCACTTAGTCGCATCTTTCGCATTCTGCCTTGCGGTACTCAATTCTCACAATGCCGGTCTCCGCGTCTCGTGTTGTTCTGCGGCAATCGCGATTGCTGACCCGCCGAGCCGTTTTTCGACGACAAAACTCGACAGCTTCCGAGGCCGCCGCCAAAACAAAAGATGCCGCAGCAAAGGCATCAGAGGGTCTGGCAAAGGTGAAATCAAGTGCGGGACCTGCAATTGCGGGTGCTGTGTCAGGAATCGGCAATGCGTTGAAGCGGGTTGGAGGACGGACTGGCAGAATGATTTCTTTCGTTGAATGTAAGAGATCGCCCCTTCAAGCAATTGACTTGCTTCGCTGGCGCTTCAGCGGCTCTATGAAGCCAAATTGTTATTCTTGAGCCGACAGTCCAATCCTAGTTGCGCTACGGTCGTGACAAAGAGCTGATGTTATTTTGACATAGCCTTAATACCTCCCACTATCTACTACTCCCGGGTGGCTTTCGAGGTCTCCAAGATTGTGTTTCGGTCCCAGAAGATGGCTCCCCCGTAAGTTCTACAACGTATCTTTGGCGGGAAGAGGGAGCGGATTGCTAATCTTTTTTTTGATACAGAAATATGGCGACATTCCAAGCGTATTTCCAACCAATCCTCGCATCCCTCCGCCAACCTTCGACCATCCTTTCCAACCTCGACGTCAAACCTTACCTTGGCCGTGTAAGGAACATGGATCGCAAGCAGCTGGCCCTCGTCGGTGTGACCGCAGCGGAACTCCTTGGTTTTTTCTCCATTGGCGAGATGTTGGGCAGAATGAAGATTGTCGGATATAGAGGGGAGGTTGCCCACGAGCACTAAAGCAAAAACTATGGACCGGTCACATTTATTCGCCTTCGCTTAGTTGTATCCTTTCTTTTCTATTTCTTGTACCATAGACGATGCAAATTAAAGGACGTGTTGTCTTTACATAACACCTAACTATCTCTGAAAGATGCAAGCCTTTTTCAAGCAGTGCTTGGAAATAATACGCTTCTTACACAATATATATCCTAGATTCAATAGTAATCTGCCTTTCAAAATCCAACCTGCACTTACTCCCTCTCATCGTCATTTCTTTGCTCTGTTCTCTGCCTGGCCGGCTGCCGCGGTCACGTGATGTAGTTCTCGGGGAAAATTTTTGGCTGCCACAACGCTTCATGACAGTCGAAGTGCAACAACATTGTGGAGTGCGAGAACTCTCAAATTTCAGCGGTCTACCCGGTGCAAATGGACGCATTCAAGCTGTTGACTAGATCAACAAAACTCAAAGGCTTCAAACCCGCATCTCCATCGGTTTCTACCCACCTGCCCTCGGCCGGAGAAGCGAGCACCCCACAGCTGTTTCCTGGCAGAGAACCTGCGTTTTTCAGTGAAAATGGAAGTCGAGGGACCAAACGGAAAAGGGATGCAGCCGGTGTGACATCGCTGACGGGTGATGGCCCGGTTCCGGATTTCTTCGGTTCGGGATCCACGACAGCTGGGTCCCAAGCGCAGTCGTCAAAAGCTCAGCGACAACCGGTGATGGGAATTGAGGCCGATTCTGAAGATGAGAATGTTGAAGAGACCTGTATGCCTGAGGAGGAACGGAAGTCCATCTTGAAGTCCCATAAGATCAAAATCACCGACCTACGGACTGCTTCGGTTCTTGCTATTGAGGAAACCGCTAGTACAAAGAAGTCCAAGAGGAAGAAAACGAAAGTCGAAGAACCCCCGCCTTTAACGCGAAAGCAACGCAAAGCTGCTCAGAGGCTATACCCCGAGCCTTTAGCATCCTTTGACAAACTTAGAGCGAGATACCGTATCTCGAAGCGACTCTCGGAGAACATTGCCCATCAGGGATATACCGTTCCTACGGAGGTACAGCTGGCCTCGCTGCCATTACTACTGGGAGGCGCACCAAGCCCAAGCGGGCAGACTGATTCTCTGCAGTTGGAGCGAGAGCCTGACCTTCTTGTCGTTGCTCCGACCGGCAGTGGTAAAACGCTCTCGTTCATGATTCCTTTGATCAACAAGATAATGAAACATCATCGCGACAACCCAGACTTCAAAGGCATTCATGCCATTATATTGGCACCGACGAAAGAACTTTTGGCACAGATTGTGAATGAGGGACGTAAATTGACTGCCGGGACTGGGGTTAAGGTGACGGCGATGCGAAAAGGAATGCGTGTTGTGGAAGGAAGCGGCCAAAATAAAGGGAAGCCGCAAGAAGCAGACGAAGAAGACGATACTAGTGTGTTGAGCGATGAAGAGGTCCACTCGAAGGAAGAGAATAAACTGAATGAAATTCCTCTGACAAAGAGCGACATACTGGTATCCACACCTTTGATCCTGGCAAATGCCCTGTCGGATGGCAATGAGAGCAACTTTGCTCCTTTACCAGATGTCCAGTCGCTAGTACTAGACGAAGCCGATGTTCTTCTTGACCCTTTATTTCGAGAACAAACACTAGACGTATGGAAAGCTTGCACATGCCCTCACCTGAGAGTTGGTTTATGGTCCGCAACTATGGGGTCAAACATCGAGGAACTTGCGAAATCGACTATCAAAGAACGACAAGAGTTCTTGGAATTAAACACCGAATCTTCCCTAATTCGACTCGTCGTGGGGCTGAAAGACACGGCCATCCCCAACATATCACACAAACTCGTTTATGCCGCAACCGAGCAAGGCAAACTTCTCGGTTTGCGCCAGCTGCTTCATCCAACCGCTGCAAGCGGCTCCGCTACCCGTCTTCGGCCGCCGTTTCTTATCTTTACACAAACCATCGCTCGAGCCGTAGCCCTGCATTCGGAACTCATGTACGATATCCCACCGGAAGCAGGAGGGTCAGCGCGCATTGCCGTTCTCCATTCCGAACTCTCGGACTCCAAACGGTCAGACGTTATGACCGGGTTTCGAAAGGGTGAGATTTGGATCCTCATCACGACGGACTTGTTGTCTCGTGGAGTTGATTTTAGAGGGATAAATGGCGTTGTGAATTACGATATTCCCAACTCCAGCGCGGCATATATTCACCGGGTTGGCAGAACAGGCCGCGCGGGCCGTGAGGGTGGTGTGGCAGTTACGTTTTATACCAAAGAAGATATTCCGTATGTTAAGAACATTGCAAATGTGGTTTCTGCGAGTGAGAAACTACGTGGGGCAAAAGAAGGCGAACAGATCCCGAAATGGTTGCTTGACGCCTTGCCGAGTCTTTCGAAGAGGGATAAAAAGGATTTGAAAAAGTATGGCGTGCAAGCTCGGAGGCCTTCGGCGATTGGCGACAACGGAGCAAGCAAGAAGACGAGGATTAGTACGAAAAGTGGGTTTGATAGGAGAATGGGGAATAAACGTAAAGGCGCAATTGAGGGAAGTCAAAGGCGAAAAACAGCGGAGCAATCGAATAAAGCGGACGGAGATTATGATGCTTGGGAAGGTATTGACGATTGATATATCCTAGATCTTGGATAAACCTAGTTTTTAAGCTACAATATTTAACACCGCATCGTAATTGCTGGTCTATATTTATTTTATTATGCAGTCATAAACGTAGTCTTCGTATCTCATAAAAGCGTATTCAGATCTGATCAAGTTCATCGGCACTCCAAGTCCATACGGACCACCAACAACGTACCTCCAGAGGTGAGCCGTCTTTGCCTTCCCAGTCATCGTGCCCGACTTCTTCGCCTTCTGCTAGGATTGTCAATCCAATTCTTCGCAGTCTTTTTCTCAAATCGCCCACTTGCGACAAGTAGGCATCTCTGAGAGGCATTTCAAGCACAACTCTTGATCCTTTATCGCGGCTGAGCCATCGCTGGACAGTTTGTGTCAACCATGCCGGATGTTCAGGGGAATACAGTGGATCAGCGGCAAGGACAATATCATATTTTCCGTGGTCCTCTACCTGGTTCTGGTCTTGGATAGACCAGTCCAGGACGCCTGTAGTGACCGAGGACCCTGTCTTTAGCAAAAGCTCCTCGTTTAAAGACACGTTATGAGCCAGGTTCTGTACGATATCAGGTAGATCCGTGAGGTGAACAGCGGCAGCTGAGCCCCATAATGATGCAAAAGCGATGCCCACAAGGCCGGTACCAGCACCAAGCTCAAGAGCACGAAGCGGCCGGTCACATTTGTAAGCGGAAGGGAGTAAATCTGATGGTGACGATAAAAAATTGCTCAAGCGCTTGGAAAGAAGATAAGAGGACACCCAAGTTTTCATACCCAAGTTGTCTGATGTGAGGGATGGCTCATGTAGGGTCACGAGGAAATCAGTGGATTCTGTCATTGGAATTTTGAATCCTCGAGATATCGAGGGCATGGCTACGCAAATGATGTTAGAGAAACTACATCTCAATGAACGGCGGCTCTAGAGGTTTGCGATCAAAGCTCACCTGTCCTCCCTGAACGTTCACACAGCCTGGTGCTAGCTGCATCCCATATACTCTCCCGCAATTCGTCAGAATCAAGCCAGGAAAGAGCACTGGAAATGATAGTAGTCAGATATTGCGCGATACCACCAGCGTGGATCGACTGCAAGTTCTGGATGGAGTTTTCATCGCTAAATGTGCGAGGCTGGACGGTCAGGCGATCAAGGGCCCGGAGTAGCTCTGCCGCTGAAGGTTTGGTATACAACTGAGGGAGGTCAAAAACTGCAAGGAAATAAAATGTTAAACGTCAGCTTTGTCAACACCCAAATTCTTTTGTGAATCGTCATACAGGCTGGGGATAGACTAACCATGCAGGGGCTCAATGCCATGGTCCATTGCAGCTGAGCAACAAGATTGCCAGGTTTGTCACACGTTTAATGAGGCAGTCAGCATGTCCTGGGTATTCATAAACAAGCCAGTGTGTTCCAACGCAACGCCGCCCTAGGAAAGTGGCTGAAGAGAAAATCCTTTTCGATGGCCAGAAGGCGAGGGGTGGTCCGTGCGGTGTATCGCAAACTTTGTCGACCTGGTTGGCCCCGCCGGCGTTGAAGGCGTTGAAGCACACCAAACATACTACGGCGACCAACACCACTTGTTCCTCTGGGATCTTACAGTAATTTTGCATGGAGGATATGGCAACGACGTCGTCAATTCAATGTAGCTTTGAATCCTTGGTATGCCTGTTCGATGTCAAAGGCGAGCTCTCGAGCTTGGTCTTCACCCAGTTCCTCTGTCGCCCTCATCTGATTTAGGGTAATAAGCCACTGGATTATCTTTCCTCTACTCTCAAAGTCTTCGTCGGTCACTTTGTTGACGGACTGGATGACCTCTGAAAGGAGAGGGTGCAAAGCGTCCTTTGAAACCATGTTGAGCTTCAAGGCATCCAAGAAGGTGATGAAGTTCTCTGTCGCAGTGAGGATAAGGCTTCCGGAAGCAGAGCCTGCCGCGGTAGTCTGGGTAGGGTTGTGCGAGGGCTGCTCTACGGTTGCAGGGAGCCCTATCCGAAGGCGCTCCGTCGCTCTCGGACACTCCAACTACGGTCATGTCAGTAACCCTGCCTAGTAAACAAGTTCCTGATAGCGGGTACTCACGCCCCATGTCCGCTTAAATGTGTCCAGATCGCCGAACTCTCTTGATACATTTTCATCGCTTAAGCTGGATCTGTATTGTTTTAGAAGCCTGGCGCATGTGTCTGTGTAGTCGGACTCGGTAACCGCGTCCTTTATATATGCCTTCTCAAGGCCATCCAGCGTCAGGATAATGCTGTATATCTCCGCGAGCGACTCGTATAGATCCCGCTCCGCGGGCGTAGAAGACAATTTGACCTCCTAATTCTCAAAATTAGCACCAAACCGCGACCCATCAATCCACAACAATGAAGAAAGGGAGGCCGGATTACCTCATCCAGGTTGATCGATGCTGATAGTGCCGGATTAGGCGTGTAGCTGTACGGTGTTGGCGCATAAGACAGTGGCCGTTGAGAATACATTGTGCTGGTTTGACACTGGGGTTCAGAAGCAGTCCAGGCGGGATTGTCGGGCCAGCGTTTGCTGCGGTTTAAACGTTGTCTTTTTGGTTCGAACTTCGAAGCTTGGATATGGCCCGTGCACGCCGCGAGACTAAATTTTGGTGTTGAAAAAAAAAAAACCTCGAGAAGCACGAAAAAGACCAACACTTTCTCGACTCGGGGATTGTGACTCGAGTTGTCGTCCCTGCAATTACAGTCGATAATTCAGTCATACCAAACTGCACAGCGACAATGACGGCCTCCGCGAAGAAGTCGACGAAGAAATTCGGAAAGAAACACCTACGGGACACCCTCGACCGTCGCAGAGAATTCGCAAAAGTCAAGCAGAGACACCAAGTCAAGGATAAGAAAAAGGCCAAAAATTTAGCAAACAAGGCTTTTGAAGAAGTTGAAAATGGGGGTGAAGGATCGAAAGCGGCCCAGCAGAATGATTTTGCAGCAATGAATGTCGACGATTTCTTCGCCGGCGGCTTCGATATCCCACAACCGAAGCAAAAGCAAAAGAACAAGGACGTGCCACCGAAGACTGGCAAACGGAAACGGGTAGAACAAGGAGGGGATGATGAGAAAGTATCGATGGACAAAGAAAACGAGGACATCCAGACTGGCGATAACTCCAATGATAGTGGATCAGGGAGCGACACGGATGACCTTGATGCTCATTTGGGTCAACTCGAGGCGCTCAAGGAGAAAGACCCTTCGTTTTACAAATATCTACAAGAGAACGATGCAGAGCTTCTTGACTTCGGAGATCATGGTGACCTCGCTGAGCTGGACGAGCTCAGTGAGAGTGATGCAGAAGAATCCATCCCACGGAAGAAAAAGAAGACGGAGAAAGCCAAAGAGAGCAAATTGGACAAAAATCTACAGCTTTCCACCGTGCATCAATGGCAGAAGTCAATGTCGGAGACCAATTCATTGAGGGCCACCCGTCAGGCTGTACTGGCATTCCGAACAGCTGCATATGTCGACGAAGGCGATGCACAAGATCGCAAATTCACCATCTCCGACCCAGATGTATACCATCAAGTTCTCGTTACCGCCCTTGAACACGTTCCGAAGGTTTTGAACCATCACATACCCGTTAAAGAGACGGCAGGAGGCAAAATTAGAGTCTCCTTGGAGTCCAAGAAATTCAAGACCTTAACACCTCTCATCAAATCGCACACGTCGTCGATCCATCAACTGTTGACAAGTTTATCTGATGCGGCTGCGTTGAGATTAACGCTGTCGTCAATTACGCCGATGCTGCCGTATCTCTTACAATTCAGAAAACTCCTCAAGGTCATCATCAAAACGGTTGTCGGTCACTGGTCTGACAACTCAAATTCAGAAACTACGAGAATATCAGCGTTCTTGGTGCTTCGTCGGCTAATGGTGATTGGGGACTCTGGGATCCGCGAAGCAGTTCTGAAGTCGACGTATGAAGGGATTGTTAAAGGGAGTAGAAGCACGACCGTCCATACGCTTGCAGGAATCAATTTGATGAAAAACTCCGCGGCAGAGCTCTGGGGCTTGGACCAAGACATCGCATACACCACCGGATTCACCTCTATTCGCCAGCTGGCCATCCACCTGCGAAGCAGCATTACCAATCCCACAAAGGATTCCTACAAGTCGGTTTACAATTGGCAATACGTCCATTCGCTTGACTTTTGGTCCCGCATGTTGTCTGCGCATTGCGACTCAATGGTAGAAGCTGAAGCGGGCAAGCAGTCCGCGTTGCGGCCCCTCATTTATCCCGTTGTGCAGATTACCCTCGGAGCTATGCGATTAATCCCGACCGCACAATATTTCCCTCTTCGTTTCCAGCTAAATCGAGCTCTCCTTCGTTTGTCCCTCGCAACTGGAACATTTATCCCGTTAGCCTCAGTCTTGTTGGAAGTACTTCAATCTTCGGAAATGAGGACACCTCCAAAGGCAAGTACACTGAAAGCGCTGGATTTCTCGACTTGTATCCGTGCCCCAAAAACATATTTGCGAACTCGTGTCTATCAAGATGGTGTTGCGGAAGAGGTCTCGGAACTGCTGTCGGAGTTCTTTGTTCTGTGGACGAAAAACATTGCGTTTCCCGAATTGTCTCTACCAGTAGTCGTCATGCTGAAGCGGTGGTTGAAAGAGGTTTCATCTCGCTCTTTAGGGAACAAGAATGTTAAGGTGAATCAGATGTTTGTCTTGTTGGTGCAAAAGCTGGAAGCCAATAGCCGTTGGATCGAAGAGCGGAGATCAAAGGTAACATTCACACCAAAACACCGTGCGGGGGTAGAAGGTTTTTTGAAAGAAACCGAATGGGACACAACGCCATTAGGCGCCTTTGTTAAGACCCAAAGAGCGCAAAGAATGGAACGGGCAAAACTACTTGAGAGAAGTCGGAAAGAGCAGCGCCAAAGAGAAGCAGAAGAAAGCGACGAAGAGGCCAACCAAGGAGCTCGGGATGGCAACAGTGAGGATGAAGAAATGAGTGAGGCTACGTAGTAGGTATTCTACTTTTTTTTGCTGTGTTAGAATAGTGACGGGAGCACGCTCAATGAAGTTTTATTGTTTGCCCATTCGATCCACCCCATCAGTGTCTCCAGCATGTTTCACTGACTCCAATAGAATGTCTATTATTGTGTTATTTAATTCCATTTTACATCCAATCAAAAGGTTTGCGGCCGTCAGCAATCAGATGAAAGTCAAAAAACACGGTCCGGATGCCGCTTCATCCAAAGTCGCTTTTCCATTTCGCGACACATTTGCCAGACGGGAAGATCGCCGCCCAACCGATCTTCCGTTGAAGAAATCCTTTTTCGACTGGCACGCACTTTCAGTTGAAGCGTCTTGGTTCTCTGCACTTCCGAATAAACTACTGGATGGCTATTGAGACTTTACAGATCTTTTCTTTCTTTGTGCTGATATCCCACTTTTGATGTATTGCTTGTTTGTGAAATCAAAGCGCAATGGGGCTCCACGCTTTATTCGTTTGCTCCTTGTTCTGCTTTTGTATGGTATTTGCTTTCAATGGCAAATATGACCGTTTTCAGTTCTATATGTTGTTTATATATATACCTATTCCTTTCCAGGCTCGAAAGGTGAAGGCAAGTCCCGTTATTCCCTTCAGATATTTGCACAGGCAATAACAACGCAGCCAATCTTCTTTTCAACATGTCTTCCGGCAGGGGAAACCCGTGGAAGCAAGGAAGGACCTTTGCTCAGGTCGCTAGAGAACAGCCGAGCTCGGCAAGAAATCCGTCGGCCGCGCAAGATGCCACGCCAAACCCGAGTGAACCACAGAGTACCGTCGATCAGGACGGATTTACGACCGTACAGCGCGGCCGGCGAGCTCGAGGGGGTCAGGGGCGCGCCGGGCACGCCGGAACTCCCATCAACGATGGTCGGGGTCGGGGCCGGGGCCAGTTCATTCAACCTCAATTCGGCGGTGATGTGCGTGGCAACGACCAAAGCAGGGGTCGGGGAGGGAGTAGAGGTAGTAGCCGAAGCCGCGGAAGAGGCCACGATCCCTATCCCCAGCGCAATGACCCTGGAAGCTGGCACTCAGGTGGACAGGGAAACCAGGGAGGCAATCGCGGCGGTAGCGCTAGACCACGCGAGAAGCTATACAAGTATGTGTTGCAACCAGGCCATAAACATAGGTGTGGAGATGCTGACAGAGTTTTTCAGAGAGGTCAAATCGGAGGATAGGAAGGAGGTCATTCATAGACCGTCCGAAACCGTAAGAAAGATAGAAGATCACATCGTCCAGGAGAACCAGAATGAAGACCCAACGCTCCGGCTTAGGAATCTAAAGCTCTCGGATAGCAAACACACGCTTGCTATGAGGCCAGGTTACGGAGCCGGCAGGTCAGTGGATCTCTTCGCCAACTACTTCGAGATCAGCGGCATCAACGGACTTGTCCTTTACGAATACATCGTGCACCTTCCACCAATTCCTTCTCGTCGGGTTAAAAGGCGGCTATTCAAGCTACTACTAGAACAAAAACCGCTATGCAATGAAGCTGTGGCCACGAACTATGTGGATAAATTGATCAGCATCAAAAAGCTTGAGATGAAGAAGATCGCCGTCGCCTATTGCGAAGAAGATAGTTCAACCACTCAGAATCACACGGTTGACCTTCAATTTGGCCGTATGTATCCGATAAGGGAATTGCTGAACGACCTCCAGTCTCCATCCGAGTCATACCACAAAGATGAGAAGAATATGGCGATACAAGCGTTGAACATGGCTGTGGCACGGTATCCGAGTGCCACCGCAAGAGTGCAGTGCGTCGGTCAGAGCAGGCACTTTTATCTCGACACTCGTGACAATCTCACGCTTGGGGGCGGCCTGGATGCGCGACGAGGATTCTTTCACTCAGTCAAGTCGTCAACGAATCGACTTCTTCTGAATCTGAACGTAGCCACGGCGGCATTCTACCTTGCGGGAAATCTAAAGACTGTATCGGAAGAAGTGGTCTCATTCAGAACTGCCAGAGACAATCCATCTCAAACCACAATACTTGAAAGATTCTTTAAAAAGGTTCGCATTAGAACCAATTATGGACCGAAACCTCAAATTAGAACTATCTTCGAGGTCGCAAAGGTTTCAGGGGGCAGGGCTGCTGCTCCATCGCAGGTCAATTTCTACTGGGAGCAAGGACGGCCTGCAAAAGACATCTCTGTCAAGGAATTCTTTAAACTTCGTATGTCGCAAAAAGAGCAGTAACCCTGTTGTGTCAGCGCTATGACTTTTGCTAACGTCCATTTCTAGAGTACAGGTTAAACCCCGATGACAATCAGATTGTCGTCAATGTTGGATCCAAAGACAAGCCGTGCTATCTTCCCGCGGAATATTGTTCCATTGTTGATGGACAGGCTGCCAACCAGAAACTCACGCCGGAGCAAACTACCAGGATGATAAATGTTGCCTGCCGCAAACCCACCAGGAATGCGCTCGATATATCCTCAAAAGGTTTGGAAATGATGGGAGTCGGGCGAAACGGAGGACCGGTAAGCCGTCGTCAGCATCCAGTAGAGCCCAAGAAGCCTCGTATTACAATTGCTAATCCCTATTTTACTGTGCTTAGGAAGCGAGATTCGGGATCAAGATTGCGGAGGAGTTGCTCGCCGTCAAAGGAATTACTCTTCTGCCGCCGCGATTAAAGTATCGGGGGGATCAGAGTCCTGGCCCACTATCTGGAGCATGGAGGCTCTCAGAGATCTACCTAAGGAAACCAGGTGTATTGCCAGGGAGGAATCCTGTTGCATTCCTAACTATTGGGCAATTGCGGAGTGATCCCAAGTATTTCATGCAAAAACTGAGCGAAACACTCCGAGCGGACGACATCAATTGGCGCTTCAACCCTGAGCATAAGATTGAAATCCCCTCGAAGGAAATGAGATCCAAAAACCAATATAAAGCTGCATTTGACACTTTCAAGGCGAGGGGTTCACCGTTTGTCGTCGTGATGCTCCCATGGTACGATCAGCAAATATACTCGTACGTGAAATATCACGGAGACATATATACCGGGATTCCGACCGTTTGCGTTATTGAAAAGTCCCTAAAGCAAGGCAACACCGGCTTCAAAACAGATGAAGGAACTTTGAGGAATATACAATTGAAGATCAACCTGAAGTTGGGAGGGATCAACCATGAGATCGAAAACCGGGAGTGCGGTGACGTTCTGCAGACAACAATGTTCATTGGAATCGATGTCACGCATCCAACAGGCACGGAGTCTCAGTTCGAAGCTCCCAGCATCGCAGCAGTCGTGGCCAACAATGACCCGACACTCGCTCAGTGGCCAGCGAGTATAACTACCCAAGGGCACCGCAAGGAAATGGTGGAAGGACTCTACGACATGGTCTCTGAACGGCTGCAGGCATGGAAAGATCAGCAAAGGCTTCCACGCCGAATCATTGTTTATCGTGATGGTGTCTCGGAGAGCCAGTATCAGGAAGTCCTTGACACGGAGCTTGCCCAGATCCAAGAAGCAGTGGCACAGCATTATCGCGGGCCATCACCAAAGATCACGCTGCTTATTGTTGGGAAGAGACATCAGACAAGGTATGAGGCTGATTTCTCGATTCTTCATTTGTCTTTATGGCTTCTGCTCTCCTCTGTTCTTTTCAAACTAACCACGACATTTGGGCAAATAGGTTCTACCCCCTGGAGTCCACGGCGGCCGATCATAACGCGAACGTCCTTCCTGGCACCGTCGTTGATCGCTACTGCACCATGGAACGCAACTTTGACTTCTTCATGGTCTCTCACGCCAGTATCCAAGGCACCAGTCGCCCAGCGCATTACGTCGTGCTCCATGACTCCAGTAACTTTGGCGCAAACCAGCTACAAAACATCGTGAGTTTCCCCCTTTATCATTTTTCAAACGAAGATTTGCTCGCTCCTGATTATTCTAATTTGATTTTTTTTTCAACGGCAGACCAACAGCCTCACATGGATCTACGGCCGTGCCTCGCGGGCAGTCTCCATCGCTACTCCAGCGTACTATGCTGATATTGTTTGCGAGCGTGGTAGATGCTACCTATGGTCCGTTTACAACAGTGTTATGCCAGAGAAATTCGGAAAGGATCAAAATCACTGGGTTTCGGACGTGCACTGTAATCTGAGGGACACGATGTTTTACATTTAATTCGGTGGATTTTTGTGGCATAAAAAGATGGAAATACATGTTTTGGAAATGGGTTTTGGAGATCACTCTTACAGAGTTGAAATGTAATATTGTGTTTATGCAAAATGAACTTTTAGCTGTAGATTTGTTTTATTCTACCGTGTCTGAACTTTTTCTATATCTTTCTCATTAACTACCTACGCACCACCACCGACTTTCCTTCCCTCCTCCCAATCTCCACTCTTCCCTCCCTTCTTGCGAACAACCCTCGCCTCTCCAATCACCATCCCCTTATCCACAGCCTTGCACATATCATACACCGTCAACGCCGCTCCAAGCACAGACGTCAAGGCCTCCATCTCCACACCCGTCTTTCCAAAACACTGCACTGCCGACGTGACCAGCACACTGCCATACGGACAATCCCCACACTCCGTTGCACTGATACCCGTTCCTGACTCAAACCCACCCGTCGGCGGGCAAACCTTCACATCAACGTCTACGCCCGTAATCCCTAGCCCCGGATGCGCCAACGGCACGATATCCGCCGTCTTCTTCGCAGCCATGATTCCTGCTATCCGCGCCACGGAGAGCACGTCGCCCTTCTTAGTGTAGCCATCGCCTGTGGTTAGGAGCGAGTACGGCGTGTCGTTGGAGAAGGCGATTCGGCAGACGGCGATGGCGAGGCGGGTTGTTTCCGGCTTGTGGGAGATGGAGGTCATGTGTACGGTCTCTTGGGGGGTTAGGTGCGGGAGGACAGGGTGTGAGGCTGTTGGGAGATCCGGGGTTGTGGGTTTGGCGGATCGATGGGGCTGGGAGGAGTGAGGTGTGGTGTTTTTTGTTGGCTTGGTTGAGTAAGCTCGGTATGCTGACGATGGAGAGGAGGGATGGAGAATGTGGGTTGGTATACGGGCCCATGCGGGTTGCGGGCCAAAGGCGCGTTGATGCGGGTACGTGCTGCCGCTCGCGTAAGGTGAAGCTGAAAGGTGCATCTCATTTGTCTTATCTAAAACAAAAAAGAAAAGAGTAAAAAGGATCAGCATGCATTTTCTCAAATCATTCCGCAAAATGTAATATAGTTTCATTGATATATCTTGGTTTCATGAATTCATAAAGCTCATGATCCTTTGATCCCATCATATACGCCCCGGTGCTCTCCCAAGGAGGTACAAGAGATAAATAAACCTACCCACCAATCAGTATCATAGGCCGGTTCTTCATATTCTCTAACTCTCCCATTCCCGCATGTTTTGCCTTCTTCCGCTTCACTGCTGCGCCGATGATGTCCAACAGCTCTCGCTCCCGCTCATGGACAACACGTCCCTCCTGATCGGCTCGGGCCGACTGTTGAGCAGATTCCAGCAAGCCAAGTGCTTCCAGAGTTTGACTATCAATCGGATCGCCATTGTTTTCTTTCCTAATCATATCTCGTAGCGACACTTCGGCGTTTCCAAAGAGACAAACCTTCAGGTTCCCGTCGCTCGTGATGCGAAGCCGATTGCAAGTCCCGCAGAAGTTGTGCGTCATGCTCGTGATGAAGCCCACCCGTCCTGCGAAGCCGGGAACCTGATAGGTCTTGCTGGTGTCGTTCTTGTGGTCCTGGACTTTCTCCAGGCTTGGGTATTTCTCGCGGATGGTGCGAAGCATCTCTTTGTACGGGAGCATCTTGCCCTGGCTCCATTTATTTCCGTCAAAGGGCATGTATTCAATAAAACGTACCTCGACAGGTTGGTCACGGCCAAACTCTACGAACGGTATGATTTCCCGATCGTTCAGGCCGCGCATGACGACGCAGTTGATCTTCAGCTTGATCCCGGCGCCCAGCCGATTCATCTCGAGGATCCGGTCTATGCTCTTCATCACGGCTTCAAAGCCCTTTCGGCGAGTCATCAGTTGGAACTGGAATGGATCCAGCGTGTCCAGGCTCATGTTCACACCGGTAAGCCCCGCTTCTGCCATGCTGTCCAGCTTCCTGTGTAGAGATATTCCGTTCGTTGTCAGACACAGCTCTCGCAGGCCGTCCCGCCGCAAGTTGCCAATCTGCTGCATCATCGGCACGATATCCTTCCTTACCGTGGGTTCGCCGCCAGTGAGACGAATTTTCGTCACGCCCTGCGACACGAAGAGCGTGGAGAGGTATACAATTTCCGGGGTTGTCAGGAGGTGGGCGGGCGGCGAGAGCGGGACGCCCTCTTCGGGCATGCAGTACAGACATCGGAGGTTGCAGCGCTCGGTGATGCTGATGCGTAGATAGTCGTGCTGCCGGTTGAACGTGTCGGTGAGGAATGCGGAGAAGGGTTTGGCCTGCTTAATTGCTGCTTTGCGGGTTGAGCTTGGAAGATCAGGAGGAGGAGGAAATGTAGACGAAGACGGCCGCTGCTGTGGCGATGATCTGTAGGAAGAAGAGGATAGAGAAGAAGTAGAAGAAGTAGAAGTAGAAGTAGAAGAAGGAGAAGGAGAAATGCCACTGCTGCTCGTCGCGGGTGCTGCCGTGCTCTGAATCCGCCGCGACTGCTTCGATCGCACGGCGGGCAGAGCACCACGACGTCCACCCCGCACGAGCCGGCAGCAGGCGGTTGGGAAGCACGTCGACATGGCGACTCAAATGGAAGAGGAGGAGCTTTTTCTTTCTTATTCCAGCAATGAATGCATTCTGTGGATTTGTAGCTTGAATTGCATTTCTCTATATATAACTAACATTGTAGTTGAAGAATTGGTGTAACCAACCCAGTTTCTTCGCCCCCCCTGTGACGAAAAGGCGCGACTCTTTTTCAACTACAAGTTTTCTGCAACAACAACCAACGGGTGTGAACAACATATCAATTAGTCAATCTCCGCGGACAAGTGGGGTTGTGGATTATAAACACAACAAAAGAAAAGGACGAAGAAGACGATGGAGAAGATGATGGAGAAGGAGAAGGAGAAGGAGAAATTCTTTCCATCTCCGCTCTCTATCATGAAGGAGGGTATGATGTTTCCATCCATCAATGTCTGCCACAGGCAGGATCCTCCCAACTTGAGGAGTGAGATAATCAATTGAGAGTAGGTTAAAGGTTAGTTTGTTACCTAGCAGCCTGACTTGCTGACTGCTTTTTTGAGGGAAAAGAATGAAGCCAGCCTCCCCTGGTGAGATGGCGATCGTTCATGCCCAGACGCTCGCCTTCATGCAACAGAGAGAGAGATCCTTTGCTCCCTTGTGAATGTTCTGTGGGGATGGCCGGATAGTTAGATTGTTGGGTCAGCCTAACCAACACCCACACATCCCTTGCACTTTCTGGGGTGCAGTTCTGATCTCGATCACTAATGTAACTAACTCATAGTTATCACTCTTTGACTCTTGTCCTCTAACTACCGACCGAGGTATGGATGTCATTGCTCATCCTACAACCTCAACTTCTTCTCCCCAGGGCATGCATGCCACACACCTGCAGAAGAACCTCGTCAGCAAACCTGCACAGCTGTGGCAGAAGAACCCCATCAGCTGATGTTGCAACGAATGGAACTAGCAAGCGCTAAGTTAGCTGCTTCCCAGTCCTCGGCGTGATCAATGCTTCTACATACATAAACTCAGTCATGGTTGCAACGCTAAAAGCTGGGGAAGCGGAGGAAGGCTTTTGGATATGGAGGGATTCGATGCCAAAACCACGCCTTCACATGGGTCTGCAAACCCGCAAAACCTGCAAAGCACACCGTTTGGACCCTGTCAAAAAGGGATCATCAGTCTTCACCGACCACATCCGGTCCACTGGAGAGGCTTTCCCCCAGGCTGAGGGGAAAAACACGCGGGGTTGGCGCTTCGACCGGCATCCTAAACTAGCCCTGAAAAGTAAAAAAAATCAATATAACGAGCCACTTCTGCATCCCCCACACGATGGCCTATTTGAAATGGATGGAATGGCCGAGGAGGCATGTGAAGAATATCTTCGCATCTGGAGATCGATATGTCGTGGGGAGAAGCAGGATGGGCGAGAGAAATGTGTATAAAAGGCAACTTGCGGCCGTCCGGATCAGGGTGATGGGGCTATCCCGTGGAGATTGACTGCTCCTGCGAGTACTACCGCTCCAGCCAACTTCGGGCCAGTGTTTGTTGATTGTTCCAGAATGAAGAATTGGGTCCGATTTGCTGGCGCCTGCGTTGTCGCTCTTCTTCCGAGCGTCCATGCTGCCCCTGCGCCGCTTGCGGCGGTAGAGGGACGAGCTCCCTCTCCGACGGCGACCATCTCTCAACCACAGGCGACCGTGGTCGGTTCAACGTTTTCGTCCGTGGACACATTCAATGGCATTCCGTTCGCACAGCCGCCGGTTGGAAATCTCCGCCTAAGGCCACCGCAACCGTTGAATTCCTCTCTTGGGACCATTACCGCCCGGGGGCTTCCAAAGGCATGCCCCCAGTTCTATTTCAGCGTCGATGAGAGCCAGTTTCCCGCCGACATTTTGGGCAAGCTCCTCAACACACCGCTGTTCCAAACAATCACCAATGCCGGTGAAGATTGTCTCAATCTTAACGTCCAGCGGCCTGCAGGGACCAAGGCAGGCGACAAACTGCCTGTTCTTTTCTGGATCTACGGTGGCGGTTTTGAGCTTGGAACTACCCAGATGTACGACGGAACTAGTCTTGTGACGGAATCTGTCAAGCAAGGCAAACCGATCGTGTTTGTTGCAGTCAACTACCGCGTTGGAGGCTTCGGGTTCATGCCTGGCGCCGAGATCCTCAAGGATGGCGCTGCCAACCTGGGGCTACTGGATCAGAGACTGGGCCTGAAGTGGGTAGCGGACAATATCGCTGCCTTTGGAGGAGATCCCGAAAAGGTTACGATCTGGGGTGAATCCGCCGGTTCGATTTCGGTTATGGACCAGATGGCATTATACGATGGGGACCACACATACAAAGGAAAACCCCTTTTCCGTGGCGCTATCATGAACTCCGGTACAATCATCCCCGCCGACCCAGTGGACTGCCCCAAAGGCCAAACCGTTTACAACACTGTTGTCAAGAATGCTGGTTGCGCTGGCAGCAAAGATACCCTGGAATGTCTCCGGGACGTTGACTACTCGACATTCTTGAACGCCACCAACTCCGTTCCCGGAATCCTCAGCTACAATTCCGTCGCCCTATCCTACCTTCCACGCCCCGACGGAGCCGTCCTCACAAAGTCCCCCGATGTACTCGTCCGTCAGGGCAAGTATGCCAAGGTCCCAATGATCGCCGGTGACCAGGAAGACGAAGGAACCATGTTCGCACTCTTCCAGCCCAAGATCGAAACCACAAGCCAGATCGTGGACTACTTCCAAGAACTCTACTTCCAACGCGCACCGCGCGAGACCCTCGAGCAACTCGTGGCCACCTACCAGACCATCACCACCGATGGCTCTCCCTTCCGCACCGGCATTTTCAACAACTGGTACCCACAGTTCAAACGTCTCGCCGCACTCCTCGGCGACCTGACCTTCACCTTGTCCCGACGCGCCTTCTTTTCCATTTCGACACAAGTGCACCCCGACGTCCCCATCTGGACATATCTCGCCACGTACAACTACGGCACTCCAATCATGGGCACTTTCCACGGCAGCGACATCCTCCAGGTCTTCCATGGCATCCTACCGAACTATGCCTCGCGCAGTATTCGCGGATACTATTTCTCGTTTGTGCATGATCTTGACCCGAACGACAAAAACTCGAAGCAGCCGGAGTGGCCGAAGTGGACGGAGAGCAAGCGCGATATGATGAATTTCAAGGACACTTCGTCTACCCTGATGAAGGACGATTTCCGTGAGGATTCCTATCAGTTCCTGCTGGCCAATATAGGCAATCTCTACTTTTAGGCTGGAAAGAAGGGCTCCTTTTTTTCAAGTATATATTTTGAAAAACATATTGGGTTGGATATGTGTATATAGTCAATGATTGGGTAAATATTACGACTGCTGATTTTGGCTATGACTGTTTTGGTAATCCTCTCTTGCTGGAATATCTTCTACCTTTTGGTGTCGCAGTTTACAAAGTGTTCCTTGAGGATTGATCGGAACCGCGGCCGCTTGAGCAACAATGTCATCGCACCAATTGACCTGCAATTTTTTGAAATTCGCTTTTCATTAGGCTAAATTCAAAAAAAAAAAAAAGAAGAAGAAGAAGAAGAAATGTCAACAATGATAACGGGTAAAAACCGTGGGTATATTACAGTTCAGATCAACAATTTGGATATCATAAAATTTAGCAGAAAGCTTTGTATATTTTCTTCCATCTCGGCCAGGTCTCTCTTTCCGCTCTCTCTTCGGCGATCAGATGTTGCAAATTCAAATCACGCCGTCCGGTGTTAAGATCCATATCCTTGGCGCGAACAATAGATGTGCGGTATATGACCTTGTATATAATGTAGAAAGTCAACACGATCGGTGCAGCGAGGTACGTCGAGAAGAAATATTTGACTCTTCCGGCATCAGTCAAGTTCCCGTAGTCGATGGGGGCGAAGCCGGTCCAGAACTGGGCAATTAGAACGATGCAGTTGATACCGAATCCGATCCAGGAGGTGATAACGCCGCCTTGCGCTTTGAAGGGGAGCTCGTCAAGGGTATGTCCTTGTAGTTTCCAGCCCCTGCGGAATCTGATGTGGGCAAGGCAGATAGAGGCCCAGGTGAAAACGGAGGAGAGTCCGGAGATTGCGAGCATCCACATAAAAGCGTCTTGTTGTTTTGGTGTCGCTGCGAGGAAGCCGAGGAGACCGAAGAGAGATGCCACGATGATCGACATCATGGGACGACCCTTTCGGTCAATGTAGGCAAGAAAAGCGGGAGCTTGGTGCTGTTCGGCCAAGGCAGTCAAGGTACGCGAGGAACCGTAGATGGCAGCGTTGCCAACTGACAGAACTGAGATCATGATGACTGCATTCATCACCGAGTCAAGGCCTTTGATTCCGGCATCGCTTATCGCAATAACAAACGGTGACGCCTTAACATCAGTAGAAGAGCCATTCAACAGCCTCGGTTCAGTATAAGGAACAAGCAGGCCAACGATAACCATGGATACGATGTAGAACAGGACAATACGCCAGAACACCTGCTTGACTGCAGTGGGGATGGATTTCCGAGGATTTGCGGTTTCCGCTGCGGCTAATCCCACAAGTTCTCCTCCGCCAAAGGTAAACGCAGCTGTTACGAACACACTACACAGGCCTTTGAATCCATTGTGGAACGCGCCAGGGTTATGCCAAAATTTCCCGCCTATGTAATCGCCATTGGGGCCACCGCCGCAGTTCAGCACGATACCTAAGATGCTGTTTGACAAAATTGTTAGCCCCTGACCAATACTCAAGATGGTAGATGGAAATGATTTCTCACATGAATCCGACAATGGCGACCACTTTGATAATCGAGAAGACAAATTCGGCCTCACCGTATCCAAGGACACCGAACAGGTTGATGACGACGATTAACACGTAGAACATTGCAACCCAGGCTGCCGGTGATACATTGGCCTCCCAATAGCCAACAGTAATAGCAGCTGCGACGATTTCAAGGGGTAGCAAGATCAACCACAGAATCGCATAATTCCAACCCATGGCAAAACCCCAGGCCGGGTCAAGAAATCGCGTCGAATAGTGAGCGAACGCTCCGGCGACGGGGTACATGACGGCCAATTCACCAAGCGCGTGGATAGTGGCATACAGCATGAAGCCGACTATACAGAAAGCAATGACAACGGAGGCAGGGCCACCAGCTGCCAACGATTTGCCGGAACCGACGAAAAGACCCGTCCCTTCATACTACTATAAGCTGGTCTGATCATGACAGAAAGATAAAGGTAATTGAGGGTGCATTGAATGGATATTGTGCCTTGGCACGGGCAACAGCAATCGTACCGATTGAGCCTCCAATGGCAATCATCTGCAAGTGTCTTGACTTCAGTTTCCGTCTCAACGGCGAGGCGGCCGTAGCAGCGGCTGCGCCTTCGGCATCGAAGCCGGCATTATCGGAATGCAGAGGTTGTGAGATGTATGCGCTAGAATCTCTCCTAAAACTGTTGATAACGCGTTGCACAACGGTCCCCTTTGGTTCCTTCTTGAGCCCTTCGTCCCAGGACGCAGCACGCATCGCCTCCGCATCAGCGATCATGTGGTTTTCTTGCTTGTGTTCGAACCCCATGATTGTTTCCCTTTTTTGTTCTCTCTCTAGGAGACTCGTTGTCTTGATCTCTCTTCCGGATGAGACAGGTAGGATGATGGGTATGAGATCGATGCTGAGATCGGTAAAAGGACGTTCACCCTAATGCATGGCCACAGGTGTGCGTGAGGGGATACCAAAAGCCTGTGTATCGCGGGAATCAAGCCATAGAAAAGTAGTTAGGGCACGAAGGAACGACCAGGCGTGATGAACTCGAGCGATTGTTGGTGGTCGTGGGGATGGAGATGAGCTTTATCACTTGGCCCCGAGGGGGGAAAGGGCTCAAATCTCGCGACGCTTGGCATTTTGCCCGAGTTATTCAACTCCACCCTCCACAATCAACTTAACGCCTCCCCCCTCCCTCTCTCGTCCCCAGTCCCGCACTGGCAAAGAAGTGACAGAAACTCTCCGTCATTGGCTGCATCGTGATTGGTGGTCTCTTTCGCACCGGCTGCTTCAATCCTGGCCGCACTGGGATTAGCCGCATGGAGTTATTCCCGACTGGTCGTTAGCTGGTTTCGCCTGACAGTGTTCTCAACACACCAAGCGTTCCAGGCGGGTTGGCCAGCCTGCTCTCTCTGCTGCCACCTCGAAACTTTGGGACGATGGGCACACTGGAATTTGGATGACCCCAATATAACTAAATTGTTGTGTGGATCAATCTCCTGAGTCCTGAAGAATGTGGGACTTGGCAGGGCGTCTTTCCTGCGCTCTCAGTGGCTTGCTCGCCGACTTGACTTTTTCCACAGGGACATCTGGCTCGATCGGAACCAAAAAAAAAAAAAAGAAAAATACTACGAAGGGGTCCGGATGAGTTTGAACGCACCGGAATAGTTAGCTTTCACGTGTGAAATTGAATATTTGGGAGCGACGTCAACTTTGGATGATAGGGTCACACAGAGAAAACCTCCGACTGAAGACTGCAGTTTTTCACAAAGGGCCCATGCCGCGATCAGCAAAGACCAGCCGGCTTCCAGACCGGGACCCAGACAGGAATTATTGAACTTTGGCATCTTCTCTGATCATTTTTTAGAAGCCGTGTATCCTGTATCCGCAACACCAGAGTTCGTCCGGGATACTCGGTATACCAAGCCGCTTTGCAGGCATTCAAAGTGGGTTACTGAAAAAGTTAACACAGAAATGAGTTTACACCAGAACGCCCATGGAATGTTCGTTCTCCAGAAGGCAAGAACATATCTCGTCAAACTTTTATCTTGATGGTTCGAAGCAGCCGCTGACGGCATTGGGGAGAGGCGACCATGAAATCAAAGTCTCGAAACTACCGCCTACGCAAAATATCTTGCGCGCCCTTCAGAGTACGTTTGAAGGTAGAGTTCAAGACGGGACAAGGGCGGGAGGCTGCAGGACTCGGATTCCAGATCAAAAGGACAACATCAATCTTGGCAGCTTCCTTTTTGCTCATCGGATTTATTATGGAGGGGAGGGGCCATAACATAGTTACTATACGCAACACCTGAAGGTCATCCAGAAAATTGACAAGTCTTCCCACGACACAATCAAAACCCAATCCCAGCAATCGCCGTCGCCACAAGGATCCCCCGGATCCTTGAATCTACTGTGTAAGGGTTGAGTATGAGATTTTCTTGCTTAAATCTCTGCCCGTGAAGGGTTTACTTTTTAAGACTGGAAGTCCGGGAGAGCGTGTCCCGGATTTTCGAAGAATTTCCTAGGTCCAGCCGTCTTTATGCATTTGTCTTTGATAGGCATAGCTAGATCACTTGAAAATGGCACGTTATATCAGGGCCATCAAAATATTCTAACCATTGCAGCTGCGTAGAGCTATGACCGCATGCATAGTCCCCATTCATCCGCCGGAAGGAAGGGCTCGTTGGCTGCGTACACTAGGCCTAAGAATAAAAGGTGACGCAGAATGGGTGCTTGATCAAAGCCAGGCAGGCGGAAACTTTGCGTTCTTTGCCACAGAAAGAAATCTGTCAATTGTGCAGCTAGGCTAGTAAGTTGCTGGAACAAACCGCAATATGCCCTAAAGGGCAGATTACACCACTGGGTAGCTTCTAAACTCCACTTGGGTAATATCTGTCCGATTGACACACACACCACTCCGTCCGATGGTGGAGATCGGCGAGGAAGATAGAAAGCCTGTTCTTCATGAAAGCTGAACGCAGGAGATGGAACCCAAGATAGTCACATGGTTCTTTCAAGCCACAAAACCTCGAGTTGATGCAGTTGCTGGGCAGAAAGACCAGATGTCAACTAAGTATGAAAGAGCCGGATCTAAGAAGAGCAGCTTTAATGTCACTTCATATACTGGCAACACAGCTGGGAATCTCTGGCTGCTGTGTCGGCATCAATATGTTCTAGCCATGTAGCAACGGGCGAGACAATTAAATTTCTTCAACACCATGTGAGTATGATTTGGCGGGCAAAAGTGCATAGACCATGTATCTCAATACGGTTGGTTCGAGATATTGCGAGGAGAATCGTCCTTTTAAGCCGTCATCAATTGATGAACTCCCATTTATGCTGAGTGGAATTGACGAGGCCAACCGTGAGTGCCGTAATTATCGGCGTGTTCGGCGTTGAAAGAATTCGCTATCCTGTCAAATGAGTAGCCTGAACCCGAGCTCGGGAGTCGTGGAATTGATAACGGAGTTGAACTCGAAACTGGGTTGTGAGCTTGTGTCGAACATCCGAGGAAGCGCGAGTCGTGAAGTTAAAGAGATTTTAAGCGACTATTGAGAGGAGTTGGAGAAGATCATCAAAAAGACCGCGAAAACTCAATCGAGAAGCCTGTGTCTTCACGAGGGCCCAAATGTCAACATCTAGTAATGCTAGGCACCAGAGTAAGTGTGAGATATCTCATTAAAATCTCTAAGCCCTTCTAACGAAGCGAAAAGATACTCTACCCGCTGCCATATCTGAAGACGGCCGACATGTAGCCGTGGTAAACGATCGCAGTCTGGAACTCCACCGAACTTCACATGAAGATAGCTTGCTTCGCCTAATCCCTTTGCACGATGATGTTAAAGGCAGCCTAAAATTTCTTCAGTGGTCAAAAGCTGCATGTTCTGATAAGACCAGCACCCAGCGCGTCCTCTACGCAAGTCCCGCTCATATCTCGGTTCTCGACCCAGAGGATGAAGACTGGGCGGCTGAGATCGATGCCGGGGATGGGACATGTTTTGTGCATGTCGAATTCACTCCATGCGCAGACGAGATCATCTGCTTCCTGGAGTTCAACGTGCAGGTTATGATTCTTGATCTGGGGACCGGCACACAGCGCAATATCAAAGCTCCGAAATTCTCAGGTGTGAATGGATATGCGTTCCGTCCACGCTCCGGCCATTTGGCAATGATTCTGAAAGTGGATGGGAATGATGTCTTGTCTATCCACGAACCAGGATCTTATGAGTCTATTGCCACGGCTGCTCTCCAAATCGTTGATGTCCAGGGCTTAAAATGGAGTCCAGATGGAGCTTGGATCGCAGCTTGGGGTGCTTCTCTCACAGGAACAGCCGTTGCCATCTACACTGCCGATGGACAATATTTCAGAACGTATACTGGGGGCGGGAATGACATTAGTTTTGGGGTGAAAACGATTGAATGGAGTCCTGATTCTCGCCTTCTGGCTCTTGGCAAACAAGGAGGCACTGTTGAACTGATCAATGGGAAGACAGTACGTATTCCTTTGTTTTCCTGTTTCATGAAATTGATCCTTATCTATTATCAGTTTGCGTTGGTCAGGGTTCTTGGAGATCCGATGTCCGTGCCCATTGGCAGAGATGTTTATACGGAAAACAGCCCAGTTATTGGCGAGCGAGAATACACTCATGCTCCAGAGTCACCGGTCTTTCCCTTTACATACAACATCGCAGCCGGAAGCCGGGCAATCTCTACCATATCATTCAATCCAACTGGAACTATGGTCGCAATCATAGATCAGGGCCTCCCGCATATCGTCTGGATATGGTCAGTGCAAGAATCCACTCCACAACTCGCAGGGGCCCTCGTTCAGAAATCAAATATCAAACAAGTCCTCTGGAACATCGAGCAGCCAGAACTATTGATGACTACAAATGATGACGAAGTGGCAACGGTGCATCAATGGATATGTGGGCGGCCGCCAAAGGTAGTTCGGATACCTCATGCGGATGGCGGGAGATATCATGCATGTTGGATCAGGTCTGACAAACGGGATGTCAGCGGTTTGGTTTGGTTTGGCTGGCAATCTGGATTCATGATGGGATATCCATTATGTACAGAGCAATCAGCGGAGTTACGGCTAATAAGAGGCCTGGAAGAAGAAAGTGCCATTTGAAGCAGCTGATATTCCTTCAACCGAAAAAAAGGCCGAATTGACAAACGTGCCGCGTTTCGAACACCCGTCAGGATCCCTTGTCCTAGCAAAAGAGTGTAAACCCTTCCCCCTTTTCTCAATAATGATTTCTATTTCAAAAAAGAATAAAGGATATTTAGTTACGGCGCATGGTCCTAGGCAAACTGGAAAGTAGATTACCGAAGGCATAGAAATCCACTTCTGTCTAAAGGAGAAGTTTTGCATATCAATCAGAATCAGCCCGCAGCACTCAACTTGGCCCCATTAGCCACTTTAACCCTTATATCCACGGGATCGTGAAGGCGGTTCTTTGAACACCGACAATATAGATCCCTACATTTAACGGCAGTCGAGATAAGGTTGGCGCTAGTCCAGGATTGACTGAAACGAGGGCTTAGGGCACCGCTCGCTTAGTCATACCCCACTCGCAATTTCGCAAACATCAATCAAATGAACTTGCAAGCCGACCTCGAAGTTCCGTGTTGAGCATTCCGTCGACAACTGCACCAACACGTTCATCCATCATGGTGAGTTATATCTGCTCATCGAGCTGAGACCGGCTGCTCGCTCCAAGGAAGCGACAGGAGAAAGGAATTAACATGGCTGATTTTCCGGTAGGCACCCGCAGCAACCGGCGGCAAGAAGCAAAAGAAGAAGTGGTCGAAGGGCAAAGGTACGATTCTCTCTGCAAAGCGCGATCTCGTTCTCGGTCTCGAATCTTTTATCTCGCTTGTCGTAACTCCCGTTTGCACTTGATGCACTCTTTTGAGACAGCCAGAGCAAAATAACTTCTTGGCCCAAAATTGTATCAGAATGCAGCTGCTGACACGCTCCTTGCTCAACAGTCAAGGACAAGGCCAACCACGCTGTCGTCCTCGATAAGACCACTTCGGAGAAACTCTACAAAGATGTGCAGTCGTACCGCCTCATCACTGTCGCGACCCTCGTCGATCGTCTAAAGATCAACGGCAGCTTGGCCCGCAAGGCTTTGGCTGATTTGGAAGAGAAGGGTCAAATCAAGAAGGTCGTCGGGCACTCAAAGATGAACATCTACAGTACGTTGCACCCTCTCGTCGGCATTATACATGTCAAAACTCTCTATCTCGGGGACTGTAGTTTGGCTGACCGAAATGTTTCCGATTTAGCTCGTGCTGTCACCGCCGAGTAAATTTGTCGTCTCGTCATATTCCTTTGGCCTGGGTTTCCGTTTCTACTGCGAGCGGTGTTTTGTCTTACCTCAAACTTGTTAAAACAAGCATGTCCTTTACGGGTTAATGAATGGATTCCATTTTACCTACCTCCATTATAACAAAACACCCTGGGCCGCGAAAAGATACTCTTCAGGTTGAATTGATTGGGCGGACACGCTGCAAAATACATGTGGCTTTGCGTGACTTTGAACGTCTCCTTGTAACTATCTAGGCAGGAGAGATAGTATATCGTCTATGATATATGAGACCGTATAAAGTGCGGTCAAGATAACGCAGTACCTGTCCGAGATCAGTCGCTATTACTCTTCCATCGCCGTAGTCATCCTCAGGCACCGTATGAAAGATGCGAGCTATAACTATATGTTCTACTATTGAATGGGGTATATTATGTCGAAATCCATATCAACTGCGAAATTACCGCACTCAGTATTTCTTTGCACTTCTCTTCTCTTTCTCCTTCTCCTTCTTCTCCTCCCTCAATCTCGATCTCTTCGGTCTTCCCTTCAACGCTGACTCACACAACTCCCGCTTCTTCCGTCCCTCCTTAGAGTCAACCACCCTCCCAACAGAAAAATACTTATCACTCTTTTCGTAAAAATCAACCCAATGCTTTACCTGCTGCATCACCATCTTCCTAGCCTCTCTCATCTCCCGCTCCCTGCGGATCTTCTTCTCTGCCCTACTCATTCTCCTCTCCTCCTCGGACCCATCATCATCCTCCACGGGGATAAACATCTCCTCAACCCCAGACAAATCCGACGTCAAATCGTCCTCAAAACACCCCGTCACAAACGCCCGCGTGGCATCATGCCCGGCGAAACTGGAATACGAACCGCCCGGACCGTAGAATTGCGGAGAGACGGAAACGTCGTAGATGGTGTGGTTAATGGAGATGTAGATTGGGAGGGTTGGGGAGGTGCCGTTGTAAAGAGACAGTTCCGAGGGCGTCAGAAGGACGGGTCCTCGCTGTAAGAGAGCCAATTTTGCTTTCGGGTTAGCATGCAATAATTGGCGGTGCTGAGAAGATAAAACTATGCCAGAGGATAGGTAGGTAGGTAGGTAGGTAGAATTAAGGACCGCGCACATACAAGACGCCTGACCAGCACCGGCCACCGGGTGAACCATGGTTTAAACCCCCATGTTAATGAATCGCCGGTGATGAAATATGATAACGCTAGTGAGGTAATTAAGACGAGAAATATCAGTCGGCAAATGTCCAGGATAGTGATTTTGTTAGATTCTTCGTCGTAGCGCTTTATTTGCTCGTTGATGGAATCAGATGTTGCCTGTCTGTCGGCCCCTTCATCCGTTGGCGAGCGGTCCTTTGCCCGCTGGCGTAGGTTGGACATTGTTTTGCCAATTGGTTATGTCTGCTAGCTAACACATAATAGTTGCGCGGCTCCAAGGTACACTGTTGAAAAGATGATCGTTGTGGTGAGTTGAGGTGGTAAGACGAGTGAATCCACACGGGAAAATGGAGCTTATTCAACCCAACTACAAGAACACAGGAACCCTACGGATTTTATGACTTCGGGGAGCATATGTGTCATTCTCTACATACATAAATAGTAGGATGAGCGCTCGCATGTCTGTAATAAAGCAGGCTGTCTCATGCCTAGCAAAAATGGATGTTATCCGTACACCCCTTCTCTTGCAGGCGGACTACCTTTGTTTTTTTTGTGCTTTTCTCATACCCAGCAAAAATGGATGTTATACGTTCATCCCTTCATTCGTTGTTGTCCCCAGTGGCAGTTTGCGGCTCTTGTTCCCACTTTCTTGCGAATACCTCATTCAAGGCATCCTGAAAAGTTCTACAGTTCATATCGATGAGACCCATTTTGTCTTTTGCCTTTGGATTTTTGATCACGGAGACTAGGCACAAATACCTAAATAATCATTAGCATGTACGTCTAAGGAGGCTCAACTGTGACGTACTTGTTCATCTCCATCAGGTGAATCATTGACCCGTCATGCAAGATGACATGGCTTTCCGCCTCGGGAAGCTGAGGACCTTTTGGCTTGCGGTCAGGATGCTCCCACGAGTACAATTCACTTATGTCCACGATAACGTCAATGTAATCGGAGCACAACTCATAGCATGCCATGTCCACAGGACGAGAGTCCGAGGCGATGTAGATCTTGCTGAGGACATCGAAGAGATATGCCTTCTCCATACCGCAATTGTTGGCAAGGATGTTAATAAGGTTCTCAAGAGTCGAGAGATACGGAATCAACTTCTGGAGCACCTTGCTGAACGCCTCGAAAACGGAATAGTCGTAAATAGACGTAAGGTAGAAGTGCACAGGAGCATTCTCATAACCGGCATCACTGAGCTCATCAGTAATGTGCTGAACGATATCTTGGAAGATATCAGAGCGGAACTCCTCAGACAAGCCATCCACTTTATGGATGAACACTTCGATGTTGATATGAGGATAGTACTGCTGGATCATCAAGATTGTGCGGTTCAAACGAGCGACGGCATCCGAGTAGTCATCCTGAGCATCAATAACCCAGACGAGAGCGCCGAGTTTGCTAAAGATTTCCTCCAAGTCAAAGGAGGGCTCAAGGTATTCCAACTGCCCTGGAAAGTCCCAAATCTGGAAATCCATGAACGAGCTAGGATAACAAGAAGAGCGAGGTTAGAAGCACCGTTGCATAACACCATACCATTAAGTGGTGGGACTTACTGGATTGAGTCTTTCTGAATACGCGTGGTAGATTCAAGAAAGAGAGTCTCTGTGGGCGGCATCTTGTGGAAGACGACGCTTGAAATAGAGGACTTGCCGCTTCTATAAAAAATAAAACCGAGATCATTAGGACAAGATAGCCAAACGTGCAAGTTGACAGTTAGCAATTGGACTCACCTGCGTAACCCCATCAACAGCAAACGAGGCTTTGTATCAGGGTTGTTGCTGGAAGCCTGAGGGGCTTGCCCAGCACGGTTGGCAACTTGCTGGCTGGACGCCTGTCCTTCTTGGATACCCTGTAAATTTTGCTCAAGGCTTAGCTGGGCCCTTGTCCTCATGACGGGAGGTCGACCGTGGAGAATGTTGCAGTCAGAAAACAACAGGCGTTCCTGTCCAGGCTGCAAGGCTGCACGGTGACGTCTGGGCTGGAGTCTGGGGGCAGGAGGAGGCATTGCAACGGAGGGAGGGAAAGTAATGAGCTCGGAATGTGCAGAAGGAAATACAGATGGGAAGACGGTGAACGAGTGAAGAGAATTAGAAAAAAGAGATGGAGAGTGAGTGAGTGAGAGATAGACGAGGGTGGGGATAGAGAGAGTGAGAGATAGAGAGGGAGAGAGAGAGAGACAAAGAGAGAGAATAGGGATGTGGGCTGGCTTGGTCAAGCTGCCCAGAAAATAAACACGTCTCGGAGTGGGCAATTACATCTCTGAACAGACTCTCTGGGGCCAAGGGAGGAAGGAAAGAGACATGGCTTTTCTTCACAGGATGGGCTGGAGAGCGTCTGGCGCGTCTGGTCGCATCCTCTTCCCTCCTGGAGGCACTGGAGAGTCTGATATCTCCTCCCCCCCACCACCAGGCGAGCTCGAGCTGTTCCCCACGAACGAACACACCTGGGCGGTCTGCCTCCCAGGCTCGTGTGGCTGTCTGGAGGATGCAGTCTCTTCCTAGATGTTCAATGATGCAGGCAAGTTCCGCTCCCAGTTCAACGTCAAAAACCACAGCCCGCACCACCGAAGCCCTTGATGTCTCTCCACCGCCAGAGACTTTCGCTGGACGAAACAACACAGAGAAGGAAGAAAAACACAAACAAAAAAAAGGGGAAGGAGTTTGTGAATCCACCAGACTCCCCACGGCACAACTGGACGGTATAACTACCTATGCCCTTATTATTATAATGCGAGACAAGGAACCGTCTGGCGCACAGGTGATATGCTCCATGTCGCAGTTCAGCGTTGGAGCGACGAACGGTCACCCCCCTCCTTCGAGCAAGAAACAAAAAAAAAAAAAAAAAAAAAAGGGGGAACTGATGCCTTTTTAAAACAAAAGTGCCCAATGATTGTGAAAAAGAAAAAGCCGAAAAAAATATCTCTCTTTTGGCGGTCACCACAAAGGCTGGATTGGGTTTGGCTCAGGGTCGAAGGAATAGGACAAGAAGCGAGACTTTGGGATAAGATAGGCCGAGAAAAGAGCGGCATTCTTACCTCCATGACTGGCCCGATTCGTGGCGGCAATTCTTGACCGCAAGATTTCCTTTTTCCCACTGTTGGGCGGTCCCTCTTTAATTCGGGGATGGTGTGTTTTGGAACGGATCAATTGGCTGCAAGGCCGAAAAGTCTAAAGACGGGAAATGATTCGTTAATTGCGCTGTTATGGTCAGCATTTTGGTATTGCCATGTCGTGTATGGGCTTGGAGAAAGGCAGACACGCAGGATGTGCCCGGCTCCAACAGCAAGTATGGGCGTTATAATAAAAACGGCTTTGTTCCTGCACTTACCGAGAATCTGGGCAGGTTCTGGGAGAGAAGACCGGGGCACGTCAGCCGCATTCAGAGTGGATATTTAACTAACCGGCACGAGGGGGGAGGGATAGTTGAAACTAATCCTTCCTCGGGGCTAAGTCTTAAGGAAGGTCCATAACTTACTCTGGGCCCCCTTGGGAGTGAATCAGAATGTCTTCTCTGGAATCTGATGGGAGAGAGCTAAGTCGTCCAACGTTCTAATTGGATAACTCGGGCTGGTGTATCACGGACGAGACGCTGCCAGATGGGTAACATCAGAATGGGGGCGTTTTCTTCTTCTTCTCGTGGCAAGGAGGCTGCTTTACTTAACTGATAAGCCTTTACGGCTGCGAGAGTACGGATAACTCAACGCCTAGGGAAAGAGATTCAGCCAAAAGAGGTCCAGCTGGGCCCCCCAAACTTATCTCCCAAGAGCTGGAGATTTAAAGGGTTGAAATACTCGCCTAACTAGAGCTTTTCTATTCCCTTGGTACAAGAGAAAAGGCTGAAAGTTAACTACCAACCATGCAATGAACAAATTATGATAACAGCAGGGAAGATGAAACTATCAACAGAAAGCATGAAATGTGATGGCGGGTGAAAAGTGAGGATGTGAGATCAAGGTGAATATTAATGTCACACGCACGCCAGCCCCGTCAAGTCGGCATAGCAACTCGCCAGGTTTTGAGGCCGGCGGCAACAACAGGAGCTTTTCTCCTGTGCAAAAACCAGCCAGGCTCGGCATCTTGCTGGTGACTGTTGTTGGTTGTTCACATTCAACCCCCATGGGAGATTTATACGGCGGAGATGGGTTGGTGAGAGCTACCACTTGTTCCTAACTAATTAACTAAAAAACTAACTAATGGCAGGGATATACGGGCATCATCTTGCATGACTTATGAGAGCTGGGTCCAGTAGCTTTGCTACAGGGTCGGTTGCATCCAATTTGACTGAAAAATGCCCATGCAACATATAGCAGCCCTTGTCCATGCTGTTGGGAAAAGGAATTGTCCCAGCCTTCTCCTTTCTCCCATGAAAAATAAGAATAAAGATGTTTCAAGTCTGGTAGGACAGAGCCAATTAGATGCTTTCACGGATTGGCTTGAGCCAGAAGTGCAAATGTCGCAAATGTGCTGATGATTGCTCCTTTTATTGCCGCGAGCCGTAGGGTATTCGGCCTCCAAAGGGGAGCACTTCGTAGCTAGTTAGTTACAGAATAACTACGGATGGAAACATGCCCTCCGAAAATAAAAACGAATCAGTTCCAATGCTTCCCCACGATCACCATCATTCATGATCGTGGATTGGCTGATAAGTTGTCTATGACGGATCAGCTCTCGGGACGTCTCGCGCTAAACAGTCCACTTCCACGACAGAATGGCGGGTCCGGCAAAACAACGAGTCAATCCAACGTCATCCTCTCGGCTTCATCTCAGCAAACTCGCGAGTCGGTAGTTAACTGATACCACCGTGTCCCAAGAAGCTGATCTGAACCTGATGTCCAGGGTTTTCATTTAACTGCTTAACTGCTACGGGTACTTTATTTATCTGTCCGGCTCCCAGCATCGTCTACAGTCCCACTTCCTGTCCACAAATGACAACTCTACTTCCGCGGGAAGCGTACACCAAGGAAGAGCTCGAGAAGCTTTATCCCAAGGGCTTGGAGTTGCAGCTGGTCCAAGTGGTATGCTGCATGCCGAGAAAAAACGATCGGGATGGTACTGATGTGCTTGCTTTGCTTTTTTTCTAGTTCTTACGCCACGGTAAATAACTAATAACTACCTCCTCCCCCCGCCGAGTTGATGAGCGGGCGGCTTATTGATAACGACCTAGGCGAACGAACACCGGTATCCGCAAGATTCCAGAATGTACGTTATAAAGCTTGGCCGATTGTCGACTTGACTTCTGAGAGGCTAACGGGCCATTACAGGCTGGGCTCCATCCATGTAATTGAGTGCATTACTACCCAGAACGGACTTGGGTTCAACCGCTAAACGCTCTCACTCCCAGACTGGCCGTACTGTAGCTTCGCAAAACGATTTGCAACCATAGCTAATATCGGTACCGACTCACCACAATGGGTTGATTTCCGTTGGCGCCGAAAGGTTGAAAAATTTGGGAGTAATGACCAGGCGTTGCTCTCTGTGGGACCGGCAGCAGAAGGCGATGGTATCTGGCAAGTTTCAAATTACCCGAGGAACACCATACGTGGTATAATTATTGCTCGCCGTACTAACAGTTTGCTATTCAGCCAGCCTGGCGAGTTGACAGACAAAGGGCGCCAGACTACACTTGCCTTGGGCCGTCGGCTGAGGCATTTGTACGTCGACCAGCTCGGATATATGCCTAAGATCATTTCAAATGCGGATGAAATGTACCTTCGTGCCTCTCCCATTCCGCGAGCGCTTGAGTCACTTCAACAAACCTTTTGGGGAATGTACCCGGCCAGTGCTCGGACTTCTGATTTTGTTACACCCACCATCGTTCAAAGGGCGCCGGCGGAGGAGACACTCTACCCAAATGAAGGGAACTGTCATCGTTTTAGGCAGTTAGCTAGGCTGTTTGCGAAGCGTGCTGCTGAAAGGTGTAAGATTTTGACCACAGCTGGCATTCCTCTTTTACCCTTTTGTATCAGATGCAAGCTAATATCCGAGCACCAGGGAATGAAACCGAACATATGGAACATCTGAACTCTCTTTGGTCTAAATGGATGCCTGCAGGCTCCCGCGTCGCAGTGGACTCTCGTCCACGTTTGTCGGGTATCCTAGATACAATCAATTCGACCCTGGCCCATGGACCCCAGACACGCCTTCCCCCAGAATTCTATGATTCCAAAGGACACGAAATTGCTGACAAAATAGCCGTGGATGAATGGTTTGCCGGTTATAGGGAGAGTAAGGAATATCGCAAACTCGGTATTGGCGCCCTAGTTGGTGACATCGCGGACAGAATGGTCGCTGCAAGTGTCGGCGGTGGCTGGTGGCCTACCACAGAATCAAAGCGAGACAATGAACCACCGGTCAAATTGGCGATCAGTGGATGTCACGACACCACTATCGCTGCCATATTGACGAGTCTAGGGGCCTTTGACGATGGGAAATGGCCTCCATACACCGCCAACATCGCAATTGAGCTATTCAAAGACGTCGATGAATCTAGCCACCGCCGGGAAGCACGTGCAGGAACTTTTCTTGAAGAATTATCTAACCCTTTACCCGAAAATAATAATAATAACAGCAACGGACCATCGTCGTTTCTGTCTTTTCTGCGCCGCTCCGCAAAATTGTCCGGCGCGACACAAACACACCCATCCGACGTAGCAAGAACTTCTGTTTCCAAACTTCCTCCCCTCCATAAGCATTACGTTCGCATTCGCTACAACGATCGGCCCGTCACCATCCCTGGCTGCGCAGCAAGGCCTGCGAATCATCTACCGGGAGAGCCGACGTTCTGTACACTGGAAGCCTTCAAGCAAATTGTAGATAAATACACGCCAGGAAATTGGAGAGAAGAGTGTGGGTGGAATACGGATAAGGGGATGTTTGCGGAAGGAGAGGATAGGGCTGGTTATTGATAATAGAGCATGGATCACTTGGGACGATGTTTGATGGTATATTTGGTGATGATTCAAGTTCATAGGTGAATTTCGGCGGCTTTAAAATACATAACGTGGCACATCATGAATATGTCGAGAGTTAATCAAGTGTATTGATGATAATTCTCGTCTCTGATATATGCTTTTGTCTATCTACTCTGATGCGCATCCATACATAGGCGCACGGACGTCATATATGCACTGGACAATTACTCGGAGAGTTCTCAAGGCCGTATATGACCTCCAAAATGCAAAGACAACACGAGACACCGAACATGTGATTTAAAACTCTACCTCAGAAGACGACAAATGTTCCTTCATTGCTGGCATATGTGCCTCCGCATGCAAGGCATCTCCGAGACGCAGGCGCATATAGTCGAATGCAAGGATCACAGGAACATCATCACCAAGCGCATTCCGTAAAGAGGCATCTTTCGAGGCAAGGTCATCCGCTGTATCAGATGCTTCCGGCCCCTGGTCCACAACAACCTCTGTTGCAGGGATATCGCGGACCGCAGTGGGCATGACAAAGCCGGCCGATGTACGGTGATTAAAGCTTGGCACAAACCCGGACTTTTTGGCCTTTTCAATATTCGGCATTTCGCGGTATCGTTGGCTAAAGTGCGTCAGGACTATTATCTTGGCCCCCATCTCTTTTCCAACCATGAGCGCTTCGCTGAGCGTGGAGTGTCGTTTGGCCAATGCATCGCTGACCATATCGTCTTCAAACGTCGCCTCGTGTAATAGTACAGTAGAGTCGCGACCGATCCGGGTAAAGGCTTCGGACGGGCGACAGTCTCCTGAGTAGGATACTTTTAGGCCCGAAGGGAACTCAAAGGAAACGGCTTTTGCGCCTTGGCAATGCGAGACCGGCACGGTGAAAATGGAACTTAGCCCGGTGGCTGATTGAAAGAGGGAGATTAGCGGGTTATCCGGGGAGTCGAAATTGAGCCATTCGCCCCGGTTTTCGCCAGTTGCCTCAATGACTAGGCCGTTTTTATCACGACGGTGAAGAGTGAGAATGCTGGAAATGTGACGGTTAGGACGTTCATATGAAGTCGCAGCAAGCGGGACAATCTTGTCGTAGCCATAATTTTCGACATGCGCATACTCTGCCAGCCAATCGAGCATGTGAATGTCTGACACTACAGACAGCCGTTTCTCACTCAAGAACTGTCTAAGATGTGTATCGAAACTGGTTGACTTTCGTGGCAGAGCTCCAAAATTCTCTTCGTACCAGGCCTTGATTATAGATACGGTGCCTAGATGGTGATCGGCATGCAAGTGGCTGATCCATATGACCTTCAACTCTTGAAGCACGTCCTTGAATTCGTCGGGACTCAAGACCCGCTTTAATTGTCCCAAAGTGCCTTCTCCACAGTCGAAGAGATAACTTCCATAACCAGGAATTCGTAATAATGTTCCAGACACATTTCGATACATCGAAGGCAGAGACGAGCCTGTACCTAGCGCAATTATCTCTGCATCGCTATTAGGTAGTTTTTGGCGCATATTCTCCACTTTTGTCTGAAAAGGAAGATCATTGACCATCTGTCGGACGGCGTCTACATGGCCCCGTACCTCACCGCCCACGCTCTGTTTTATCTGGTCAAGATCAATTTCTCGTTCAGTCTGGGAATCGCTGATGCCGAATTGAGGTTCGAGATTAAGGACCATTCCAGGTCCAGCAGTGCAAATATCCGCTTTTGGAACCTCTGAAGCTGGAGTGATCGTATATTTCGGAGGGCTGTAGCGAGCAAGGTCGATTTCAGAGAACTCGATAGTTGATCGAGCGACAGCTCTGAAAGTTAGGTCATTAGAGGAATAGTCCGGTGAGGAGAAGATGTGTTTAGCTTGCGGCATATGATTAATGAATTCTTGCAGCTGCGGGTGTGAGCCGACGCCTTTTCCGAGTATCCATATGAATGCTGTCATTCCTTTCATCACCTCGGCTGATTTCCATTCCGGTCTGGCAACCAGGTTCTCAACATAGTCCACAGTCGGAAGTTCAATTATAGCGACACCTTTACCTATCCGGCTTTCTCCCAGCACCATATCTGGTGTGATGGTTCGGCCGTCTTGTGATTGCACACTCTGGTTTTCCGTTAACTTCCTATAGTCAGGGCCTCGCTGCACCCCTAAAGCTGCGGCCTTTTTCGCGTCAAATTTCCCTCTTACATCATGGTTGCGGATTATATACGACATTGCGCATTCCGAAGGCGAGGTCGGAGGAAGAGATTCAACCAAGGCCCCTGGCCATGGTTTACGAACCAGAACCCTAATATCAGGCAATGGATTGCCATCACCGGGCTTGGGACCAGTATAGGGTTGGAGCTCTTGCGTTTCAGGGTTGCGTACGAAGAGCGTTGCTGGAAGAGAAACTTCTGCCAGGGGCATTTCCACTAATGTATCCATGCGCCAGTCTGAATTAAACATTTCTGAGACAACTGACTGGCGAGCGACTTGGTCCTTGAGGTATTGGTTAGATACTTTTAATGCATCAGATGACGGAGTCAATTCCTCGAATTCATCATGACTTCTTTTCCTGCTCCGGCTCCTGTCGCTACCGAACGGTAAAATCGGCAATGCCCAAACCTTGATATGGTCGTCGGACAATGTGGGTTGGTCTGGTAGTTTCTCCGAGGCATCAGGAACGTCTTCAGTGCCGCTTTCTCCATCGAACTCTCGTATACATAGTGGCATGCCTTGCCGACAAATGAACCTCCTTCCGGTAGCAATGGTATGGGTCAAATTCCGCCCTCCATATAGTGATAAAGTAGATCGTTGTTCAGCTACTACTTCAAGTTTCGAACGGTCGTCGCGGCGTTTTTGCAAGTTACTTTCTATCCTAGCCCGAACTGCAGGGTCAGTTGTTGCATCTCTCAGCGTTTCCAACTCCACGATTTTCGCATCTACCGATTCAAGGAGAGATGACGAGGCATTTGTTAGGGCATCAGCTAGTGTTAGCAGCATGCCCATTACACCACCATGAGAAGACCACGTAGTTTTGCCCGTGAAGAATATGTCCGTTACTCGCGAGAGCTTAATCCCTCGCTCGACGCAGGCCCGCTGAGTCCCTTCTGCGAGATTCCCAAATAAATATCGCTTGTCATCGAAATGTAGAAGGATAGCCGTCCCCGGGGTATCGGCCGAGGGAATAGTTACGAACTGGAGAAAGGTCTTCATTGGAGTGGAATCGTATGGGAGCTCGCGTCTTGGCGGGTAAATTGACAGTTCCTTGCCGTCCAGAACCCAATATTTCCGATGAGTTCTGATATCGTTGGCCCTGGAAGTAGCCGCTTCCGGTTCACACGCGTGAGATCTCCTTCCGGTAGTTCGATAAGGTCTGCGAACGATCCATGCGGTTTGTAAAAAAGGCCGATAAGAAAGAGGGGAGCGCTTCAACGTTGAGCCTCGAGAGAAAGCTCTGCAGCCAACAGTAAGAAAGCAATAAGTACTCGACAGCTTGCAAACAGCCGGTGCCAGAGCTCGCCCTGGCAGCCGTAGGCTAGCCAATTTGTCGGTTCTGAAGGAGTCCGTTTGTCGGTAGACCTAGAGGATGGTAAGAAGAGGGGAAGGACTGCGAAGTGCGAATGCCTCAATTCAAGCCAATCAGTGAGAATCCGGTGACCGATACATATGCCTTGAAGAAAGCTTTCTAGCCCATCAGCATCTGTCCTCAGTTCCCCACGTTGAATCTTTCAGCCTGTCGAAAATGCTTTTTTTTTTCGGGCGGAGAGGCAGCTGGTGCTTAGTCAGGCTCTCCAGCCAACGGGAGATGACTTCCAACACGCAAGCCGAGCATCCTCAGGTTCCTCTCCTTCATTCTCTCATCATTACCGTGTGGCCTTCAGGCGCGTTGAGCTCAACATTGCCTTCGTTGTGAATAAGCTAACCGGACGTCCCCCCTCCCAGCATCTCTCAGCACGAAAAAGGGTGTCGGCCTTCATACGCAACACGTTGACTACGAGGGCTCTTTTGAACGGTGAAGAAACTTATGAGTATCATGAGAACTGTTTTATTAAGTCGCGTAATGCAAACGGACAGCTTGTTGCTATCGAGTTCAGATGCGTGGACTTCTTTCAACGCTCCGAAGCGGACATGATGGCCTATGCTCATTCAAAATGTCTGTGAAATCTCAGCAACGAACGAATTACAACGGTTATGGACCTTGTACCCGGTGTTTACGTGAATAAAGCGCGGCCCACAATGAATGAGAAACAGCTCGAGTCCATCGACATGCGATTCAATGCCCGTTTAGGGATCAAGCATTGTACTCAACCTTATATTGGACGCATCAACCACCGACCGATGCGTAACCTCTGAAGGAATTACTGGGTCTATTCAACTCCGAACGGGCCTTTGATGGGTGACGCCTTTTCGGGGTGAGAAATCCAAATGGGAGATGAGATTAGCGAGGGTCTTCCAAAATGCTTAGGAAAGATAATACAGGTTTGTCTTGACTCCGGTGGAATCGTTTCCCCAGGAATTTTCATGTGGTTGAGAGAAGAGCTACAGTCAACATGGATTGGAAAGCACAGCGCCTCTTAACCAGGCTGTATGGAATACACAGTCGCTGGGGGCCTCTATAAATATGAAGGAGGGGAGTGGTGGAAGCCAGGAATCGATGCAGCGGCTAAGTTCATGCAAACCAGAGAGGTTAGAATTTTGAAGAATAAAATCAACAGGAATAATCTAGCCTTGACCCTTTTAGTCATTTTGACCGGGGCGCAGCACCGAAAATGTGAAAAAAAGAGAACCTGGGATACCAAGAATGTCTTCTAAATAACTGTCCGGCCTTGTTCGTCCTGGTTCTGAGGGATGTGTGGGCTCTCTCTTCGTCTAACCTAACCTAGTATTCATGAATAGACATATGCCGATTGCATAGGTGAAATGTGTGTTTTCGTCATGTCTGTGCTCCCTACTTTGTACTATGTTGTTTGGAACTGGACTCAAAATGCTTGCTTTTTGGGATGGGGGTCTATGAAGGAACAAATACGGTGCTACTCCAACCGAAATCCAGCATTTTTCCGACAGAGCCAGGGTCCAGTCGACCGGTTTCGAAACTTCAGGTTCGTCTGCACTACCCTTTCCGTTGGACTAAGCAGCGAAACAATGTTTGCGGTGCACATACAAGGAGCAGACCAGGACGCCACCTCAGTTCAGGCTTTTGTTCCCTTTCTGTCGAAGACCTCTCATGATAAATTCTCGTTTTCTTTCTTTCTTTCTTTCAAACAGCGATATTAAACCGCACAACAGCTGGGAAACGGTGATAACGTCCTTTGTAGAGGGGCTTCGACCTGCCGAACTAAGATAGCGTACAATCTTCAAAAGATTCTCTTTAATCAGCCATTTTAGACACGACATGCAGCTCTACGCAAATACTCTCCTGGAAGCTTGCCGCCACCATACATACGCGACTTGCGGGCATTCATGTTCGTCGATGAGCCAATTGCACCAGACGTGCGCCTTCTTTGACCAATTTCGGTTACCTTCTGTTTTTCGCAAGCTGAAGGGGGCTGGTTACACTCCAGCAATAGTTGCCAATTATATATCGTGTAGAGTACGCTGTCCGACACCATGATTGCGGTCCTGCAGATGGCTACCACTGACCAGAAAACAGTCAATATTCCGGTCGGTGGTGGAGGAGCGGGAATGTGGAAGCGCCGAATCGGGGAAAGCTTAAATTCTGGGGTGTTTGTGTGCATGACCAATCAAAGGCGCTGCTGCTGTGGTGAATGGATAGGCCCAGCGCACAGCCTCAATCCGCTCAGCCCTATCCTGGCTAGTGAACCTTGGTCACCGAGTATCCACCGTCCATGACCATACCAATCTTACAGCGCTGGAGAGTGGGGAGATCTCCCTTCACCCAATGGGAGCGGTGATACGGTCCTGAAACATGCTCAATGTAACTTTGCCCAGCCAGTTGGCTTTTCTTGGCACAATACGATCTCTGTAATCTATCGTACTGGGAATCCTGTTGCCTGACTGGGGCAATTACACACCGATACGACCCTCCCACCACCAAAGCACCGCCAACAGAGGGCACTCGGAACAGCAGCGTTACAAGGGGCCACGTAGGCTTCGGCTTGGAATCGCACCTCCACAGTGGGCTTCTTGGCGTCTTGCTCCCTGAGGATCAGACGGTTTTGACGCAAAACTCACCTTCTCTCCTCTTCTGATCCGCTCCAACTAACCATCAACATCAACATCAGCATCAACGTCAACGTCAACATCAACAATTCCTTTTCACAATCACACTCCAACTTCGCCATCATCTCTCGTCGTCCCAGTTACTCCTTCTGACCGATCTCCAGTTTTGTTTATGTCGGTTCCTGTGCAATCCCTTTTCAACGGCGCCGTCCCCTTGGTAACAGCATTTTCGAATTGTCCTTGCTACCATGGCTACTGCGAGTGAACTCCCTCTTGTGATGTCAGCGCTCCCGCCGACTCCAAACTTCAACGGCTACGATGCAACTGATATGGATGCCTATATCAACTTTGAACCCGTGTATCCGTCGCCATCTCTCTCCCCTTCCGCTGAAGCCAAATCGATGAATCCAACCCCGTCCTCCCAGCCATACCAACATTCCAACACCACATCACCCACCCCGCCGTTAAACAACAGCAGCTTTGGCTCAAATGCCCAACCTTCCCAACCAGTGTCTTTCTCAGCACCAAGCCATCAATATGGATCCTACCAGCAACAGACTGGATTGCCAATGGGTGGCCTTGCAAACACCATAGCGCTGAATCCCGCGCCCAGTGTGAATTTGGGGTTCAACGATCCCGCCTTTGGATCGTCAGATGGCTTCGGCTTGATGAATTGCCCTGGCGGTGCTGTGTTTCCGATGAACCCTATCTCGATGCTTTCTTTCCCAAATGATTCGCCTGACATGGATATGGAGCCCGATACCACAGGATTGTCCCAGGGTAGCTTGGTGTCATCGCAGCCTTCGAAGACGCAATTTGTTGATCCAAACGTCGTTGGGGGCCAAGAACTTTCGCCAGTTGCTCCGCCTACACAGGTAGGGCGTGTTTATCCGGGAATACACCAACAACAAGCTGCCAGGGCAAGGGCGGCTCAGCAACAAAGACAACAAGAGATCCTTAGACGCCAGCAACAACAACAACAACTTGCGCGAGGACAGCAACCACAGCCCCAGGGCCATTCCCGTCAACCTAGTCGATCTCATCAGAATAAGGTAAATCGACCAGCTGACCCCCTCGTTGAGGAACGCATTTCTCGTCTGCTCCAACAGATGAGACAAACCAGTGTTGTCATCGGGGAGGAACAGGGAACCATTCTACATCCGCTTCCACAACCGGCGAAATTGAGAAAAGACGAGCATGACATGGATGAGGACGAACGATTATTGGCTAGTGAAGAGGGTAAAAAGCTTAGCAGCAAAGAGCGACGTCAACTACGAAATAAAGTCTCAGCTCGTGCGTTTAGATCCCGGAGAAAGGGTTAGTTTCTTATATTACTCTCACCAGTTTTCCCGTTGAACTCCAGCTAATAGTCGTCTAGAGTATATTGGACAGCTAGAAGGCGAAGTCACCGCAAAAACCAACGAAGCAAACGATCTTCGCCTTCAGAACCGAGCACTCATGGAAGAGAATGCTCGCCTAACTGATCTTACCCGCATGCTTCTTTCATCTCCTCAGTTCGCTTCATTTCTTACAGACATTAGCATGAACGGACTTCCATCTTCATTGCAGAAGCAATCGTTGGCATCACAGACTAATGTCCCAACTGATATGTCAAATGATGTCAAACCGGCCCCACTTTCCCAAGACGTACAAATTCAAAACTCTCAGACGACCCTTCCGAACGTCACTGAAGAGCAATTTGATTTTGCACCGCTAGACTCTGGATGGAATTCGGGCATTGATGTCAACTTCGCTAACCCTACTATTCTTGCTGTCCTGGAGATACCTACGGACCCAACAATTGACCCTACGGTGCTCTCTGGGAAGAGTTCGTTCTCTGTGGGGCCACCACGATCGGACGAAACCAAAGAGCTACTACCCACCATTTCACATCCACTCCTCGACAGCTTTAAACCTGAGGGAAGAGAGCAACGCCATTGCTTCAACACTCCCGTTGACGTGGACGAAAACGACCCATCCTTGGCACTTTACCTCGACCAGCCCAACTGCGACTCATTTGACGCCGAACCATCAGAGGATATAGTCGGTGACACTGGACTGGAAAAGGGCTTTGCACGGTTTGACCTTGTTGTGGATTCGAACCTCGCAGACCGTTTGGACCCTGTTTCAATGCGACGTTTCGACCAATTTCGTGCCAGTATTGAGGGAGCATATCATCGCGTTTCCCGCGTTACCTCCCACCTTGAATAGGTTGGGCCCGTCCTGTTACTAACAGCTTTAGCATTATACCCTGTTTCTTCGACAGTTATGATCCTATCTGGCCTCCATTATGTTTTTCTTTAGTACATATTCTAACGCCACTTGCCTGCAGAGGGCCCAAACTTTTTTCATTTTCTTCACAATCACTCAAATAGATTTCGACTTTTTTTTTCTTTCTTTGGCTTGGAACTTGAGTAGCGATTGCATTGACTCGGTTTATATATCATCAGAACAATATGTCTTTCCCTGGCCTCTTCAACATTTAAGTTGTCCATCTCATTCTTCTTCCATTATTGTGAATACTGAATCATATTTGATCGTGTGGCTGGGGGTTGATGTATCGGCTGGGCAAGCGCACACCTTCAACATTCTGTCTTTGTTCTTTGGCTTGGGGGTAACTAATACCGAGATGGAGACATTGGATTTAAAACATTTCTCAAAAAGGGTTTGTCTAGGATTGGCTCATGGCTCAAGAATTTACTGTCAGTGCGCCCAAAAATTCACCGTCAAGTCATCATCTGTCTTAGAAGTGGGTTTCAAGCTATCCATGATAAAGTGTCAAAATTAGAACTGGAAAAGGTATTGCGGATGTGTCATACGGCTGCAGAACTGATGGGGGTGGGTGTTATCCTTGCGAAGCCATCCTCGATAACAAAATGCTGCTTGGTGGGCGGAGGCATATGAACGACCTGTGATGTTGAAATCAATTCCCGCTTGAACTCAGGCCCCGTGCCAAGACCCTCTGGAGCTTGTCATTTTGCGTTTCTCCAAAAAAAAAAAAGTCCATAAAGCACCGCAACACTTACTACTCAATCACCAAATGCTACGTCTTATGTACTCTGCTACCCTCTTTTGAAGACCACGAAAATAACTTTTCAGTATCTGCCCCGTTCCCGCTTCTTCAGCCGCCTGTTGCGTGGGCTGTTGGGTGGGATGTCGACTCCGGCGCACAATGGTGTCGAGGCCCAGGGTTGCGCTGCCCGCTCAAAGAAGGTCACCGGAAGGGACTTCTATCGAACATTAGGGAGCCCGAAGATGATCGTTGCGCCAATGGTAGATCGGTCGGAGTTCGTATGTAACCTTTTTCTCCCCTTTGGCGGAGGATACGAAAACGTTCAACTATGCCCTCCCCCACTGACAGCTAACGACTTCTTTTTTTTCTCTTTTCGATCGAACAGGCATGGCGACTACTTACTCGCTCGTTCATGAAAAAGGATTCGCCGAATCCACTTCTTGCCTACTCACCCATGCTACACGCGCGCCTGTTCAAAGACCGCGTCGCATACCGGAACCAACACTTTGAAGCGATTCGTCCGAACACCGTCAGCGCTGCGGATGAATCCGCAGGCTCTGTGCCATTCCTCGACGGAAACCCTGCCATCGACCGGCCGCTCATCGTCCAGTTTTGCGCCAACGACCCGGACGAGCTCCTTGAAGCGGCCCGGCATGTCCAGCCATACTGCGACGCGGTAGACCTGAACCTAGGATGTCCGCAGGGCATCGCGAAGAAAGGTCGCTACGGGGCGTTTTTACAGGAGGAGCCGGAGCTGATTTATGGGCTTATAAATAAATTACATACCGAACTGTCGATTCCGGTGACGGCCAAGTTTCGCATTCTGGAAACGAAGGAGAAGACGTTGGAGTATGCGAGGATGATATTGTCTGCCGGCGCAAGTTTTATCTCGGTGCATGGACGACGGAGGGAGCAGAAGGGACATAATACCGGAGTTGCTGATTGGTCTTATATTCGCTATCTTCGGGACAACTTACCGCCGGACACGGTGATATTTGCAAATGGGAATATTTTGAATTACGATGATATCCAAACATGTCTTGAAGCCACTGGAGCTGACGCGGTAATGAGTGCAGAGGGGAATCTTTCAGATCCAACCATTTTCAGTGAGCCACCCGCGGTGGGTCAAGAAGGGTGTGAATATTGGCGGGACACAAATGGGAAAGGGGGTTATAGGCTGGATTTTATCGTACGGAGATACATAGATATCATCTACGAATATGTTCTCGAGACACCTCCACCCAAACGCCAACCATTATTCGATCCCTTCAAACCTGCGCCCCAGGAGACAAGCGAAGAGCCAGCAACTTCTACAACAAACCCTGAGCAAGAAGACGGTCCTCCAAGGAAGAAGCAAAAGCAGGGCAAGCAGTCAAAGGTCGTATCGCCCAATCTCACCGCGATGCAGGGACATATGTTCCAGCTGCTTCGACCCCTTGTCTCGAAGCAAACCCACGTTCGTGATGCACTTGCGAGAGCTAGACCCGGTGATATGGCTGCGTTTGAAAACGTCGTTTCGCTTGTCGACCAAGTCGTTCAGAAGGGCATCCAGGAATACAACACGAATCCAGATTTATACGAGAATACGGAGAAAAGTCAGGATACAGCTACTCTAATTGGCTCTCAGGCCACAATCGCAAAATATAGGCGGCCATGGTGGGTGTGTCAGCCATATATTCGACCTTTGCCCGAGGAAGCGTTGCAAAAAGGTGCCTTGCAGCTCAAAAAGAAAGACCGTGCAGGAGCGGAGGCTGCAAAGAGAGATTCGGATAGCAGTGATAAAACTGCCGTCAATGGTGTAGCGGTCGAGTCGTCGTCTACTGTGTCCACTTCTAACGGTGTTCAAGTCGAGGAAGAGATTGCTACACCGAAAGATCAGCTGATTAGCGGGTGATTGTCAATAGCTTAAAACTCTCAAGGTCTGCTCTCAAAGCACGGTTTGTTTGTGCCCGGGACCAAAATAGGTTCCTACTCGAGCGTAGACCGCCTCATCAAATCTGTGAAGCCGGCCTTCCAAAGTCTGAACGGAGGACTAGGAGTTCTTGTCACGGACGAATGGAAGATGCGGGACGCCGCGCCTTGCGTTGCCTCAAGATGCCAATATTTGTGGCACAACAAAAGCCCGTTTGTGAATCTGGTTGGGCGTTTGGAAGTTGGCCTTAAGACTTGATTTGTGCCGTAGATTCCAGATATCACTTCTGTCCATGTGACTGGGTACGAAGTTAGTCCAGGCGTGAAGAAGACATCATCGTAGAACTAGGCTACGGAGGACCAAAGATGACATGGGGCAAAACCGATTTTTCCAGGCTGCCTCTCATCATGCACACAGAGATGCAGTATATTCCGAATATTCCAATCTTTCACTTGAGCACATCAACACCACAGATCCCGCCCCCTTGGTTGAATCTTCAAGTACTCTGTATAGGTGCCTGAAAACAGTATTGGAGCGCCAGCCCACCTCGCAGCAAGCTTAGTCAAATCAGGCTTAGTTGCTGATAAGGTTATCAAACTTGAATTGTTTCGCGCCCTTATCTTCACGTGGACGCACTAGGCTGAAGGCAGAATAGGGTTGAAGAGAGGAACATAACCTCGGAATCGCTGGTCTGAGCAGGCAGAGACATCTGATTGGAGAAGGAGGCCTCCAACAATGCAATTATGCATGCCATCTAACTAACTAGGGCGAGGATGTCGTTAACTATTTCAAAAGCTTGTCCAACGAAGAAGACCAACGCCCTTGGCAAATTGATAACTACCAAATAATGAAGCTGTGGCCACCTTTAAATCCAGTGCTCCGCTCGAGGTTTAGCCTCACCACAAACCGAACCATTCGGCTCTTCCCCACAGAGCGGGGGAAATGCACGGCCTGGGAAAGCACTTTTTAAAAGTCATGCAGTATTCGATCCGAATTCAAAGACATCTTCAACAATCGAGAACTTCCCACCCAAATATCCCTTCTCTCCTTTCTCTTTGACAATACCTCTGCGCGCATAAGCGGCGAAGCATCTGCTGATGTCCCGTGATAGCCTGGACCAGCAACCTATTAAACGGCGCCGTTCGAAAGACGGCTGCCGTCCATGTCGCATTCGGAAGAAAAAATGTGATGGGAGGAGGCCGAACTGTGTGTCGTGTGAACGAAATGTTTTGCTGTGCAGCTGGTTTCCGAACGCTGCAGCTGCTGGCTCGGACGGAAACACCACGCCTGAAGATATCTTGACTTTGGATCCGCAAGGGAGGAAGAGGAAATTTTCCACCTGTTCGTCAGACGTGAGCACGCCGGATGAAGATTGCATATCCCCGTGTTCGTGGGAGTCGGAGCCGCAGGAATATATTTCTCTTCCTTCCTTTCAGGCCGATGTCGACCTGCTTGATATTTCTGCTCTACGACGACAGCCAAACCTAGAACCGATACTTCGATCGCCCGTTTCTCTCTTGCTTTATCAGCACTGGGTAGAGAGAACGGGAGATGTAATGTCTGCTCATCGTGGCAGGTTTAATGCTTTCAAGACGGAGCTTCCACGGCTCGCCCTTGCGTATCCAGATACCGTCTTGCAGAGCCTGCTAGCCTGCAGCGGAATACACTATTGCAATGCGCGCAGGACGGCCGACGTCGAAGCAAGCACATGGACACATCTGGGACTTGCATTACGGTCCCTGAAATATGGATTGACAAAACTTGTGGCCAATCCTGGCACTGACCCAATACCGCTTTTGGCGACGGCTTTGGTCCTCTGTTTTGTGGAGGTATGGCTTCATGACTCCCCTAGTCAATACCAATGACCCCGATAACTAACAAACCATTTCCCATAGACAACAAGAGGGGATTCCAGTGGAGTTCTGTCGCATCACTTGCAAGCAGCTCATATCCTGTTTAACACGGCGCTTTCCTCCCCGTCTTCGCTTCGTATCGATGAATCGATGCTTGAATTCCTAAAAGAATTCTACACTTATATCTTACGAATCACAGAGATAAGCAACGATTCCCAGAGTATAGTTCTTCATGACTCTGTGAGCCAGGAGCCACCCGCAACGAACTTTGCGTGGATTAGCGGCAAAAGTTATGGTATGCTTGTTGGCTGTTCATACGAGCTTTTTGATATGATCCCTCAAGTGTCAGCGTTGGCGCGTCGGAAACGGCAAAACATGAAAGAGAACTCGAAACCAAAGCCGCATAATTTGAAATCAAGCGTTGCAGACCAACCTGACACAGATGAGATGGCATACCGCATTCTGAGATCGCGCGTCTTATCCTGGCAACCACCCTTTGATGCCCGCAAAGACTTCATCACTTGCGGCTGGATCTACCAACAGGCTATTCTTTGTTATCTCGACGTGTCTTTCGCCAATCCACCAATAACTGCTCAAACACCTCTGCCGGAGTCCATTAATGGGCGATTTGACAGCCTCAAGAAGTTGCTCGACGAACTCCCTGTTGACGCACCCATCTCCCATACCCTATGCTGGCCATTGGCATTATTCGGGAGCCTGGCGCGTGGAGCCACGCATCGAGAACTCATATTTAATCGATTGCAAGCAATGTGGGAGCTCCTTCGGCTGGGGAACATCAACACGACTATGCAGTTCTTAAAAAGACTGTGGGAAGACAGAAGCGACGATGCCAGCCGTAGCGTTGCCTCCCTTGCCGACAGCACGAATAATTCAAACATGGTCGTTCGAACTGCAAAACGGAAACGGATTTTGAAAATTGTTAACGATAATAGTGACATGGAGGCCTTGATGAAGAGACACGCATTAATGTTTTCTTTTGCTTAATCACGGCGAAGACGGTTGTTTTGTAATGCTCGATGTTCTGGTATTTCTTTTGGATTATATCTTTTCTCTGATTCTTTCCCGGCCCTTTGTCAAATTTTGCTATCTTGGTTTATGACATCCCTTTCTATCTTTCTTTTGGGCGAATAGCGCTGGAGCTCGGAGTGAAGGCCATATCTTGGAGGAATGCTTGCGTCTCCGATTCAACAGGCGGGGGGTCAAAACAGTTCGCTGTGGCCAGCCGTGTATATATCTGCAAGCAGCTAGAAATAGGAAAAAAACTTGTCATGATTAATTAATTCATCGCGGATTGGATCGAACAAGTTGGGCTACAGAATTCTAGCTAAGATGGAGGGAGCAGCGGGTTCCACGACATCCTTTTCTTGGTGTCAATTCTGTTCTCGAGGGTTCACGAAAAAGCCCTGGGGGTTAGTTAACGGCTATCTGTATGTGATACGAGTGTGATGATCCTGCATGCGAGGACCCGGGTGAGATTCCTTTGGAGACATCTTGGTCGACTCGGCGCGGTCACTCTAACTAGAGTTGATGTGGATCCCCCCGTGTTGCCGTTGAAATCGGGGCCAATCCTGGAGTTTTTCGGCCGGAATGTAAAGTGCGGAGAAAAGCTCTTTGCGAGGTAGTATTGCACTTAAATGTCTACCTATAGTTAGCTACAAAGAGCTGCTGTTATTGTTATTTGTGACATCTTGTTAGACAGGCGCTGCAAAAAGAACACAGGATGGAGTGGAGTGGGGTGTTTAGTTGTTCAACACAACATTCCCCTGAGATTGTTTCTGTTCAAGAATGGCAGTGGATTTTATTTTTTTGTTTTGACAAGATTGTATGCCAAAGTGTCGCATTTGCACGCATAACTAAGGTACTGCTTGGAGGAGCTTGGTCTCCTTCGTCTGTCTGCTGGGAATGGAGGGGAAGAGGAAGTTTTGGCCTGCCTGGCTTGATGGAATGATGTGAAGTTTCCTTGTTTGATGGCGAGGACGGGACGAACGAGCCTCGACTTCCTCCTCCATCCCACCCTCTCTCTCTCTCTCTCTCTTCACCCGACTGACAGAAGCCAACCCCTTCTCTTCTTTTTCGCTTCCTTTCTTTTCTGCCTTTTTGACCTGCTGCCAGCAAGTTCTCTGCCTTCGTTTGCGGGCTGCTTTCACTGGGCATTCGCTGTTCGTGTTTGATCTTTCGCCATGGAGCAAACTCTTTCGAATGATTCTGCTGCGAGCAACGCCCATAGGGAGATCCCCACTCTCCAGACCCCTTCTTCATACCAGCAGAATCAGATCAACGAGGCCCAATCGAGGCAAAGGAGATCCGGTCAAAAACACCGAAATCCTCTTGCCGTGGCTGCGTTGAAGCGAAATGACGAAATATCCAAGGAGCTTCATCGGGGTGCCCCGACTGACGATACCCGTTTACAAGGGCACCTGACGAAGACTCCCGGCCAAATGGAGCTGGCGCGGCAGCGAAACCAGTATTTTAACGAAGCGTTTGGTCTAAGAGAGCCTTATCACACCTCACGGCATCGAGTGAATCATGACTCTATCATTGTCGTACAGATTAAGACCAATCTTCAGGTACACTCTGCTTGCTACGATATCACAGTTACTTGCTGTACTGACCCCACTTTTCTATCTAGGTGGAAGATGGCCATAATGCCATTTCAGATATGACCTTCAACTTTGCGCAAATCTTTCAGCGGCCGGAAAGCTCTATGATGGTTGTACTGGATGATAGTGCTCTTCTAAGATTTGGGACTACTGCTGAGCCGGCATACTTGATGACCATATCCGCACTATCTCATATGATTGCACCGATGATGAACATGCGGCATACCGCCTTGATTCAATCAACAATCTTGGAAATATTGAACATCCCCAGAGATCGGGGCGTTATTAAATTCGAATCGATGCCCGAGGAAAATTTTGCCACGAATGGTGCTACGATCAAAGACGAAATTGAACAACTGGACAGATCTTCGCACGAGGAAGGCGGCCTCATAAAGACAATTTCTCGATCGATGACTCGCAGGGGAAGGCCAAAAGCCACAAAGAATGCTGGTCAGACGGTCCAACCAACTTCTCCTCGATCCACTCCAATCCAAACGATGTCCACTGAGAGTGATTCGCCTAAGAACCCCATTCTGATTGGTCCTTCGACAGCTGCAGACAGCGGGAAAAAGGTTAAGAAATACAAAAGCCTTGCAAGACTGTTCTCCCACTGATTTCATCATGCTTGTTTTTTTGCAGCTTACATTAGGATACCCTACTGATATTACTCTGACATGGTTTGTTGGTTTGTTGCTTGTTTTTTCTTTTGTGATTTTGTATGTTTTTGAACTTGCGACATGTAATTTGTTCTAGGGTTGATACAATTGTGATATCTTCAGTGTCCTGCTGCATGAAATCCAGGGTTGAGGAGCACTGGTTCTGAGGTTTATTTGCAGCATTCAACTTGTGATTATTGATCCAAGCACTTACTTATAGCATTAGCATGGTCATTACCCACGTTTAATCTGACAGGGAATATGAACTGATCCCCATACCTTCATTGGCTCTCAGTCACCAAGTAATGATGCTAAGCAACCAATTTTGTTATGAGGTCTCTCCTGCATCCCATAGTTATAGGACAGACTCCCAGAACCATCATCAATGACTTCAAGTATTTCTTGAAGTCAACATATAGAAACACAGAACAGGTTATAACCAGCCACTTCCACTGACTTACATAAGTTGCTATTCACTTCTTGTTCACTGACACCATCTTGTATTTACCACATCTCACTGAACTTCCTTTGATGATTCTCATCCCCACAAGAATTTTGGCATACCCTCAATTCACGCTTGCAAAAAGTGTCCAAAATTCTACTTTGGAAAATTAGTGGCACAATGGGTCAGATTACGGAGATTGAAGGCGATCTATTCAATGCACCAGAAAACGCGGTATTGATTCGTAGGTCTCCCTGGTTGGCAAAATGTTACATGGTAACATTATGCGAGACCCGCGGATCGTCTTTGCAAGCTTTTTTGTTTTTGGAGATTATTGAGTTTAGTTGATCCCAAGGTTGACCATTGGTTATAACAGATGCGTGCAACTGTCAAGGAGCATGGGGAAACGGCATTGCAAAGGGCTTTAGAGAGAAGGTAGTAGTTACATACAGTTCCCTGCCGATATGTATATGGCTAGTTCCAGCAAGCTGACCTTTTTACAGTATCCAGCGGCGTATCGGATATACCGTTATCATTGTCAAAAACACCTTTTGAAAGAGAAAGAAAACACCGAAAAGTCAGCGGGGACGGTCAAAGGCTCCGAGGGAGGCAGGGTAAAGTCGAAGCATACGTTGAGGAAGCTCGAAGGGACGGTGTTGCTGATTCCACCGCAACCGGAAGACTACGCTTTCCAGCAGGCAGCAAAGACTGCCAATGGTCCGTTGTTTAACAGGCAGAGGGCAAGCCAGGGTGGTGGTAGAGCTGGGTCAAGAACGCGTCTCATATCAAAGCCGGCGGGCAAAAAGCACTGGGTGGCATGCCTATTCACGTCATGGCATTACTCTGCGAAGTTGAAAAGTTCGCCAGATGAAATCGTTGAGAATACGGCCTTGGCTCTAGAGGATTTGAAGAGGCAGCTTGATGAGTACACTTTTTCAACAACGGAAAGAGAAAATGCACTTGAATATAGTGGAGACGGAGAAAAGAACTCTGAAGAAAGACCCTTGGAGCTCTGGTCTTGTAGGTTCAATGCTGGATTATTCGATGTGCCCTGGCCGAAGACACGAGCCGTTCTGGAAGAGTCGCAGTTGAAAGTGACGGTTGTTCGTCCTGTCGGGGAAACTTTGTAATTCTCTAATTATAGAGTATTGGGTTTAACCAAGGGACAGGCGCATGAGGAATAGTGCATAGAGATCGAAATCATTTTTTCCAGAGAGCCATATTCGGTGCCGCAAATCCCAGTGCTCCAGTGGGGATAGAGCTTCAGCTTCGGACGCGCTCAAACGATGGGAAAACAGAGTCTCTTAAGCCATTGGCCACTCATTACGAAGTTTTTGTTTGCTGTCAAGCGGAGTGTTTTCGAGAGGGGCGGAGCGGAGACCTTGTTGATGGGGAAGATTCTTGGCGCTCCGCCAGTCACCTGATATCGCGTCATTTCCAGTGTCAGGGACGCGTTAAGGTTGGGACAATTGGAATAACCACAAATTCAAAGGCCCAAACCAACTCCAGGGTTTCTACGTGGGTTCTCATTAACGATAGATTTCCACCACCTCAAATTCTGAAGTTAACGATGCCTCCATTATCAAAGCGCAAAAACCTCCCTTTCAATCCCCCGCGACCCGCTACAGCAACAACCAAGAAAGCATCCACATCCACATCGAAGCCGGACTCAAGCTCTACCCCCAAGAGGACACGCAAGCCTGCCACTTCTTCTACTTCACGTAAACGCACGAAGACGCAGACGACCATAGAATCGCGTGCTACGTCCCCCGAAGAACCTTTGCAGTCCCCCGTAAATCGCTCCTCCTCGCCCGCAGAACGTGGCCACGACTCTCCTGCGCGTACTATTGACTCGCTATCCTCTGAACCAGAATACATCCTTGCCGAAATCACTGCGCCCAAGGAAGAGGTTAAACCGCCCATTGAGACTTCTGAGCCGGACTTTCCACCGAAGCTCCTCGCAGCTCTGATCCATCATCATATGAAGAAGAAGGGAGAGAAGATGCGGATAACAAAGGATGCTAACAGCTTATACGCCAAATACATTGATATCTTTGTGAAAGAAGCTGTTGCGCGGGCGGTTTATGAGAGACGGGAGAAGTTAGAAACTGATGGGATTGGGAGGGATAGAACTCGGACTATATTTGATAGTTACTTGGAGGTATGTCTAGACTTTTTTTCATGTCACATCGTTTTGATGTGACTGGAATTTTGAAGCGGATGGACAAGCGTGTTTTTCGGGATCCTCTCATTCTCGTTTAACTGACGTGATCACTTTTGACCAGGTCGAGGATCTGGCAAAACTCACTCCCCAGTTGCTTCTCGACTTTTGATACGACTGCGAACAACAATGGTTGATATCATACTGTTCAAATTTTGCAATCTTTGAATATAGGCGTTGCCGCACAACGCATTGGATTGGTAATCATGCCTATGCTATGCTTAGTGCCGCCCCTATTGCGCATAACATAAAACGCCGGCTTGAGTCCATGCTTTTATGTACTGGGCTCCATTTCAAGGGATGGATATTTCTCATATTTGCCTTCAATGAGCGGCATGGAAGCCCCCATTGTTGTGTAAAATGAATTCTTCCGGCCCCGCCAAGATGAATACTTGCTGGCACAGATCCTAGCGTTCATGTGATGGATATCACGGAGAAACAAGACCAAAAGGGGTGATTGAATTTGGCACTAGGTTTTGTCGTGCGATCTGAAACCTAAATCCTTGACTATGCATCATGTTCATCAAAGAACCATGCGTGCCCAAGTGGCATTAGTGACAGGAACGGAAAATAGGTGGCTCCCAGTGAGTAGTTACGTTGTGGGTAACTAGCCTGCTTTTAACTTACAACACTACGGATTACAATCAACGTACGTACGGAGTACATATACAGCAAGTTAATGCAGTTTATCCTATCACTACCCCATATTCCTAGCATATTTAGCTCTTTTCTTTCTCGCGTTTTTCGATTTTCTCTACCAATTCATCAATCTTTTTAAACGGAAAACTTGAATATTGAGGTGGAAGGAGGAATGGGCGAAGGTCACTTTGCAAACGATTAGCGCTCGAGCCGGGCACAAGCTAATAACGGATGTAACTTACTATCGATTGTCATCTGGTGAGTACGATTCTGCATGGTACGACGGGGTCAACGTTGTCATCTTGAACCGGTTGACAGCGTAATAATGGTAGAACCTCTAGAGACGTTGTTAGCGCCACACGTAGATAAACGGGCTCGAGTCCCACGAAAGCATGCGAAACTACACACCTTGACCTTTGTCGCGATATCGCGGGGCTTTAAGCCCTTCCAATCGTGCAAGAGCTTCTCGAACATGCCAAATGGACCCAATTTCAATACCTTGCGATAGACGCCGTACGTTGAGAGCTCATCATAGGTCATTCCCATGTCAACTTCATCGGCCTGCACATAATCTTTTGTTATAGGCTCTAGTTCTGCTGTTGGCGTGGCATTGAGGAAGTCCTCTAGTATTGGAAGGTCAAACTGTTTCTGCGCCCAAGCAATGAACCGTTTGAGATCATTTTTGGAAATCGAACCAATTGGGTTGATGTCGGCTGACGAGCAGTCATATCGGGTATAGTAACCCCGAAGAGCCCTGACAACATATAATGTTAGGATTCTAAGTAGAGCATAATTTCGAAGTAAACCTCGTATTTTGTGACAAAAATAAACTTACTCGTCACAATTCGCACTGCCCAGAACCAGTAGACCACCTCCGCCGGGTCGTTTTCTGACTGTTGGCAGGAGTTGGCTGAACTCGTAAGCGGTGACCATTCTAGTTCTCGCTTGAATGTTTTGAAGCGCAATGTTTTCAGCTTGAGTTCCGCCGTAGACTTTGAACTTGGGATCAAATCCTGTGGCCTTGGTAAAAGTATCCTTTTGGGCATTGAAGATGTCATCGATGTTGAGGTCAATATGATAAGCGCCCATCGCTTTTGACAGCTCCTCAGCTCTGCTTCTTGTTTCTTTGGAGGATTGTGTGGCCATCCCCATATAGACTGTATGGAAGATGTTATGACACAATTCCTGGGGAGTCTTTGGCAGCCATCCCTCCTTTTCGTAGACGCCAGCAATCCGCTTCACGTCGGTGATGACTTGTTGATTGCCCTTTTCAATTGCTTCTACAACAAGACGACACATCGAGAAGACAATCACAGCAGTGGCGCAGGAATCAATGCCACCACTCAAGGGAAGCAGGAACCCAGCAAGTTGTGAACGACGGAGATAATCCCATAGCCAGCATGCTGGGCCAAACGCAATCTCCTCTTCAGGAAGATGGTATCGAATGTCGAGACGCGGTGAAGGAGACAGATCGGGATCTAACTGGTCGCGTTCTGCAGATAGACTGAAAGGCGTTTCAATTCGCCTGTACTCAGGTGCACGAATAGCCTGCAACCCTCGACTGGGTGCGAATCGGTATGCCCTAACATCTTCTAGGTCTACCGTAGCGGTAACAACCTCCACATCATTCAGGGAGAATTGAGTGCCCTGAGCAACAATTTCCCCATTGACTACGATCATGCTACAACCATCGTAGTATAATCTTTCGCCACCACCCCCTATTTTCAATCAGTAAGATGTAGTAGGGATAAGGTGATATTTAAATATATTGCCAACCTTGCAAATTTGAATACAGATAGATACCACCGTTTTTTCGTGTAGCTTCGAGAATCAAGGAAACACGTTGGTCCAGTTTCCTCAAATTGTGGTGGGACCCAGAGCTATTAGTAAATATCTCGACGCCGTTCAAGCCCATATCAGTGTGTGGTCCAGCGGGCGTGAACAATTCTTCGCACGTTTCTGCGCCCATGCACCTTTTGAGAGACATTAGAGTAGCGCCACTTGGTGGGCCGGCAAAACTCACGTATCCGGGGTTGAGATAACTGCGTCTCCAAAGGGTACCTTCACGGTACCTTGAAGCTTCTGGATGATGCGTGGTAGATAGTATTCTTCCACATGTCGTGGACGTTCCCATGGCGTGAAGTACCTCATTTCACGATAGTTCCCGTCATTTGCCAGCCAGATCTTGGGGCGAATGAGTAAGATCTTGCCATCAATCGCAATTACTCTGCAGTTGAAGCGAAGATTCCTATGCATGATGGGCATACCGATGTCCTGACGCTTTAGTTAATGCATGGCCACAACTAAATTATATACTAATCCCGCCAAAAGAAAGAAGCCGGAATTGCAGGTTTTCGTCCTGCATACTTGAGCGTGCTTAATGAAAACATACCAGTAGAATCCCATGACAATCTTTATCGGCGAGAATCTGCGCCAGCATCTCCCAGGAATGAAGGTACACATCGTTCTCTAGAAAATGATCAAGGCAGTCATAGCCAGAAACCTCCAGTTCTGGGCCTACTCTCAGCTTGGCGCCAGCCTGTTTCGCGCGCTTGATGGATTCTATGATCCGGGTTGTATTGCCCTCCCAATCAAGAGCCCACTGGTTCAGGCTGCAGGTACTACACGACGGAGGGGTTGGTTACTGTTTTGGCTCTAAAGGGACATTAATTGTCAGTAGGAGACGACTTACGCAACGGTAGTGAGATGACCCATGATGTACTACAAAGTAATGGATATCGTGTAGCCTGAGCACATGAGAATTAGAAGGTTAAGAAAGTTCAATGAGCACTCTGGAATGAACTGTCGTCGCTTTGACTGGCAAGATAGAGATCCAGGCAAAAGACAAGAGTTGATGTCATGACGAGCTGAGTCATCCCACCAAACGCGTTGCATCTTTCGAAAACCTGCCCTTGAATCCTTGATCAACAGCCAGTTTCCACAAATTCATAACGCTGGAAAGTTGTCGAACAGAACAGCCAACTGTGATAGCTCATAGCATGTGAAGGGTAACTAACTAGACTAGACTAACCCCAGTTACCAGCTGTTTTAAATGCTGCGAACTGTCCCATCAAACCAGACAAGGGCTGCAACCTACTTTCCCAAAGGCCATTTTCTTCTCTGACGCCGCTGAGTTAACAACCTGTGTCATGCAACCACAGCTTATACTAACAAAACTCGCTTCTTGCCTAGCATAATTTTCAAAAGTAAACATGCATTCCGCTTGATGATGCTGCTGGTAAAAGGGGATTTGATATCCAGCCAAACCCCGGTCACGTGTTTATCCAATCGGAACGCCACAGCAAGATTACCTAAACCGGGAGGGGCGGGTTTCTTGGCTCAGACACGGATGCGACGAACATCAGACTGCAACCTCCTCACCATCGATTCACTTGGAACACTCAGGCTTCAGCTCCGATGGACCCGGGTTGCCGCACCCACCAGGTCGTCCTGTGCAGAATTGAGGAATGAGTGTTACTGCCTCTGCTATGCGATGCAAAGAGGGCGAGGTGCAGTTATTCTTTGCAGCACTTCCTGCTCTCAGTCCTTGAAGGCCCTGCGCAATGTTCACTGGCACGACGTCGTTTTGTCCCAAATTGGACTGTGTTTGGCAAGAATGTGGTTTTCTCCTACCTCTTATATCCCGTGCTGGAGTTATACTTCTTGGCTTCTTTATGTGTGAACTAGGCGTGTTTAACATTGTCACATCGCCTCCGACAGTTGCTGTCAGATAGTCACGCTAAGCCACCATTCTCTTTGTCGTCTCTGCGCTCTGATATGCCCGATACGGCTAAGGCATCCCCTTTTGGACTCGCGGAGATTCCGGAAATGGCGAGCGGTGGCGCTTCATCCATAGACCAGCCCCTTGATCCGGGAGAGGCTTTGAAATCAGGGGAGTCAACGAAAGCATAATATATGAAATGGATTCCTGCTGTTTCTCGCTCTTCCACTTTCTCTTCCCATCTTTACCATCGTTCTAATCCCCCAAGTGATACCCAATTCCGCTTTTCTTCCCTTTTCTTTGCCAGGCTCCTGGGGAGCATTCCTCTTTTCGTTCGCTAAAACTTCAAATAGTGCAGGGCACATATTCATCATTCGTATCTTCACAAATTGCACCGGTTCCTCTTCTCAACATATTCAAGTTTTCTACTTCTTTTCACAATGACTCTTCGAGAGATCTTGGTATCGACCTTGCTCCTTGCAGCTGGGATCCAGGCCACAGTTGATGACAGACTTTATCCTTTGACTCCACGAAAAGCCAATGTCCCAGCCAAACGGCAAATTCCAGAGTCGATGGTCAACGTCCACGTGGTACAAGTTGGAGACGATAAGAACGGGCTGAAGTTTTACCCGGACGACTTGAAGGTTGAACGTGGCGAGATGGTCCAATTCCAGTTCATGCCAAGGGTAGGTGATCTGAGCGGAAGACGCAAGTCTGATGGCATACCGTGTGCTGACCGCTTCTATAGAACCATTCCATTGTCCAGTCCACCTTTGACAAACCATGCCAGCCAATCGGCCGAACTGAGTCGGGGGTTGCTGGAATACGATCTGGGTTTATGCCTGTCGAGGCCGGCGCCAGGATGATGCCTGTGTTCACTATCATGGTCAATGACACTAAGCCCATGTGGTTTTATTGCGGGCAAGGCAGGCATTGCCAAAATGGGATGGTCATGGCCATCAACGCGTAAGTTTAATGTTTTATTTCTTTCGTGGAGATAGATAAATGACATTGACTAATGTTGTCCAGTGCTTCCAACGGTAACAAAACCGTGGCGGCATACAGGGCCCTCGCTGCGAAAGCAGGCAACTCGTCCGATGGAAACCCTACCAATACCATCCCCAACAGTGGCCTCCCCACAAACACCGGAAGCGCCGCGGAACAGACTCAAAACGCTGCACCCAAGGCAATGACAAACGCTGCTGGCCTTGGTGGAATGCTATTGGCTGTGGCAGCCATGGTTGCCAGTTTGTAAAGCAACCTGGGATGGGACCTCTGGGCCAGTCGGCAAATTTTCAAATATAAAGATGATCACATCGTTTTTTTGTGGGATTTAACTTATTGTATTACGCTTTATTGATGACCTTTCTGTTACGGATTTTCGTTCCTTGTCAATCGTCTTTGACGGCTATTTAAATCTCAGCTGGAATAATAATGAGAAATATGCTGGAGTGTTGGTATACCTGTTGTCCATCGATTAATCCTCTCTCGACATTAGAGCTTTTGGGCAAGTTATCGATAACTACCATGCGAAGTATTCTGTATTGCCACGAGCCTTGCTAGTTGCACCCATGGGCCATTTTTAGTACCGATGGATGTAAATCGCATATCTTTGCTAGGTCCCATGTTTCCCGACAAAAGACGACTCTCGCAATGAAGGCCGGATGAAAACTTGGATTTGTGTGTGCAACGAATGCAATTAAGTAGGTATGTTGCAGTGAATTGCAGAGATATAAAAAGAATCCAGGTCTTTTCTGCTATCAATAATAGAGCCTCCTTTCCAGGAGCCAGACAGTTTACATTGCAGCTGTTGCTGGGTGTCATCGGCATAGATCTTCTATACAATCACCCCGCGATCAAGTTGCATGGGACGATGGAAGAATCCTTGCAGCTAACACACATCTTTCAGCCCGACAAGCTACAGTCACTAGGAGAGACTCTACCAACGAATTCTTGAGTCTCTGATCATTCAAGAGCGGTAAACATTTACGTTTTCTACATACCCTACGGTACGACAACACAGAATGAAGCCAGTGACTTCTATCAAATAGCCGCAAATACAGCAATCACAATGTCGGTCTCTACCCGAGTCACAAGCATATCCGGAAACTCGCCCGCCACCACTGAACCGAGTGCAGGAACAAGCCAGACGACCACCACCCAGCCTACGCTTGGTCAATATCAGGAAATCAGTCGCTGGAGTCCGAATACCTCGAGCCTAGCACCAAGCACTGCGGGAGGCTCTTCCCAACAAGGACCGTCCGGCACACATACGTCTGCAAATGCATCGGTAGTCAACAGCACTACTACCATGCGTGATCCTCCCATAAGTGGTACCGGAGGCAGCATTTCAAATACCGACCACATTTCGGCCGAAAGGGATCGAACGCAATATATATTGGAGCATGGTGCGCCGCCCGCGCCGGCTTCGGAAAGGATTGCAGAGAGGTATATTGCCGCGATCACTCAAAACCCTCAAGCAGCTCAACAGGCTAGCAGCAGTGGTTCAGAGGCGCAAGATAGGAGAAGACTGCGACGTGGAGACCGAGGCATCTAGGCAAACAAATGCAAGGCATATAGTACCACGGCCGTCATGATGTTGGCCCTTCTACCTTTTCTGGCACTGGAAATATAGCCTTCCACTCTTTTTGCTATTGAAAATATTATATACTTCTTGACGATATTGGATGAGTTCTTTCAGCTTTGAATCCACAAATGAAGTCATTTTAGGTGTCCAAAATGGAGACACAGCTGCAAGGAGGGATTCTTCAGGCACTTCATCGTAATGCGCCTCAAGATGTGTTCTGAAAATATTGAAGAGGCCTTTTGGATTCTGCAATGCCTTTGAGTACCAGTATCGACCATCCTCTAGAGAAGACTTCATGATCACAGATTGACGGTGGAGGCTTCTATTAAGGGCTGTCTCTTCTTGGTCAAAGATATCGACAAAGTGATTGTAACACCCTCTGAACCCTGTGTACTCTGAGCCTTCGATTTGATCAATAGCCTTTCCTGTTAGCCAAAATGGAGGCAATAAATTTCCACACGGTAGAGAGCATGTCCATTCAAGATCAATAACACACTTTATATTCCAGCTCTTGTCAACAAAAATGTTGGAGGTATGCATATCTGTTAATTGCATAAAAAATGGGCCACTGCAGAGCGACCGGTTAGTGAACTTATGGAGAAGTGCTCTCATCAGCACTAGATCCTTCGCTTGAGCACGCGCGTCCTCCTCATCAAAGATTGCATTCCCTTGATATCGGAGACGATTGTCATGGCCAGCAAGAAGATCCAAATAGAAAGTGTCAGCATTGGTGTAAGTCATGTGCCTTGGGATATCAGTTGAGACTGCCCAGTTCTCCAACTGGTGCAGGTGGCGGAGCATCGGACGATTGGAAAGACTAATCTGGCCGTCATTGTCGATTGTCAAAGAGCCAATGCGAGGTTGCGCAACTTTAGCAAGAGATATCATAATCTTCGAGATGCTCTGATAGAGATTCTTGGTCTGTTCTTCTGTATGTGGAAGGGTAAATGAATTAGATAGTTGCTGTATGTTGCCTTCACTTTCAACCCAGTCAACTAGAACATATCCATGCTGCAAGAATGTAGCCCTTTTTTGTGGAATGTATTCACAAAACCTTTGCCTCCTGAAGACATATCTGAAAATACGCCAGATATAGTTTTTCGTCTTTTTCCAAATTGAGGCAGATTTGGGATGAAAAAACTGTTCTCACATTGTATTAGCAGATGAATCTAGTAGTTGCGGAGGAGCTACTTCACTTACACTGACGCCATTCGGAAGCCCAAAACCGCGTAGCATTGGAATTGGGATATCAGGGCAGTGCTTGCTAATCCATATGTATGTTGCTGCTTCAGAGCGGACTTTCTCCTCTGCATTGCCAGGGAATGTTTCTTCGCCAATTTTGTATGGTAGCGGAACCCTGAACGCCAATTTTGTAGGCAAAGAGGATATAGGGTTCCTGATATAGACAGGAATGCACACATTGAAGCTTCCATGAAGCCACACTACCCTGTTGCTGGCATCAACTATGTCCGGCACGTGTACCGAATCAGGGCTGGCGAGCCCACAATGGGAAGCCACTAGTTCCTGAATCTCCTTCTCTTGACTTTGTAATTGAGCAAACAGTATCCCTCTCTTTGTGGCATATTGCAATTCCACTCTCATGTCCTCCTCCTCTTCTTGTGCCTGCGAGAGAGTCATGAATCCGTTGAGCAGGGCCTTTTGTGGTTTGACCGCGCTGGAATTGGGAGAGATCGAATTGTCAATTTCGGCATGCGGGTTTGTCTCCTCGATTGGAGCAGGTCTGGGAGGGCAGGTTTCCGCAGAGTCCATTGTGCTGACTTGGTTGACGTTCCCAGAGCAGCAGAGCGGAGTTGATAATTGTTCAGCTTTGGTGTTCGGGGCTTTCGGGGCATTTGAGGCCCTGAGAGCATCCCTGAAGCGTCACGTGCCAGTTGGCCAGTCAACCCCCGTAAGCACCAGGAATGATTTTGAGGGCAAACAGTCTGATTATCGAGTAAAATCAGCGAAAGGGACAATAGTAGGGGAAATCTACCTAAAGAAGGATTTGTCGCAGAGAATCAGGGCACTCAGCTACTTAGTTAGCTTTCATCATTCAGGGTGTTTTTCTGTGCAAAGCGCCCGCTAAGTTCTAACCTTCAGTAGTTACCAACTTGCCCTCAGCGGGCACACGACGCGTACGACTTCAAATGCCAATCTTCGGGGGCAGAGATGGTTGAAGGAGTCCGCAGCCATCATGAACGATGCGTCTACGTCTTTGCTTACCGAGCATTTCAGTTACACTCCCCTGGTGAGTGCCTCTTTCCAAGACTCTAACTCTCACAAGGAAAGCCACTGACCAAACGAGAGTTGTTGTTTAGTCGCTCATCGACGACATAATCAATTCTATCAATAATCTCATATATCAAGCGATATCCAGCCTTGAAAATGGCATGCTCAACACACCACCGGAGCGACTGGGTTTTCGACATGCAGAAAACACCATTCCCGACACCGACGACGACGGCAACATTCAGTACCCCGAGGCGCGCCTTGAAATTGAGAACGGATTGCATCAATTGGAGACGCTGCTCGAAGCGACGGTCGATAAAGCATTTGATAAGCTCGAGATCTACGTTCTGAGGAATATTTTGACGGTGCCGGACGACTTGGTGCGATGGATTCGATTGAGCCATCATGAGGTAGGTAGACTAGCAGATTGCTACGCTCCTGGATTTCACTGCAAATCACGCGCCTCAGCGTTTGCATATCTAGTGTCAGTCACTATTATTCACATGCTAACTGCGTGGCTTGTGTCGAATTCAGAATATATCCTTTGAACCACCGGCCGAGGACGCTCCCACATCCGAGTCTATCAACCTCCAACGGAGAAAGCTGCGCGAAACGCGAAAATTGAACACTATGCTCAGACAAGAAAGCGCCCGGAATGATGCACTAATAACACAACTTCGTTTCATGTTATCTACTACGAGCGAATCAACCACTGGGAGCCAAGACATTGCGCGCGAGGAGAACCGTTCGAGCATCCCTAACAGCCAACTGCCTAACCTGTCTTTCCTCCTAGCCGACCCCGTAGCCAAAAGACTTAATGTCGGTGATGACGGCGGTCGATTCCACACTCCAATCACTACCAATACGACCTTTATACTGTCACAACTCCCGGCGTTACGGGCACTTTTGGCACGATTACGACCGAAGCTGACGGAAGTTTCTAAGCCAGTGGATCAAGTAGGAGAACTTGACCCGAGGCGCGAAGAGAGAAGGCGATATATTGATAGCCGGACACATCTGCATCTTGAACGAAGGGGTGAATTAAGCGCCGGGGAAGGCCTTCCGCGAGGTAGGAGGATCGACGTGAAAGAAGTGCAAATGCTAGAGAGCGTCGTTGGGATGTTAACGAAATAAGTTTTGGATTCACATTGGTCTGGCATTGCGATTGTGCTGGTTCTAGGGGTGAGGAATCGGCGAATGTTTGTTGTTTTGGACCCCTTTTGAGAATCGGAGCGCTTTTGAGCTCACCAACCTTCTGCTTTACATGTCCTATCACGGGTTCGAGTTATCCTTAAAGCATCTTCGAAAGTACTAGTGTGACAATATACGCTCATCACCTTTTAACAGCATACAATATTGCTCAGCCCTCGTCACACTGCAAGCCCTGTGTTCAAAGCTTTTTACAAAACCCCTGTCTGAAGCGATCTACTTACTTATGCCGTTTGTGCTTCATTTTTTGTCGATAGTTCGGTCGTTATTCTTAACTTGAGGAGGGCTTTCAAGCTGTCCATCACGCGATACTTCCGACTTGTCTTGTGAGCCTAAAGAGATCCATGCACCTTTCAGACTCGATGCACGATATCAATAATCCCGTCTGTTTTGGGCACGAAGTCTCCTCAGGGTGGGCCAGTTCCTTTAAGAAACGCAGTACCACGCGACAAGTACCAGCCGTGATTGAGAAACAAATTCCTGAGATCATGTGGTGTTATGAGGAATTTGTCATAAAGCAATACAGAAAGGAGAAAAGGAGAAAATGTGATTTTATATTGCCGAAATACCTATGACACGACTCATGCAATGTGCTGTGGATCTTCTGCTCTTGTTCTAGACTTCTGGGGTGAAATATCAGTGCAAAAGAACTATTTTTAGATCAGCCCTGTTCCTCACACTAGTTGACTAGCTTCCACCAGGGGGAGATGGCAGGCCAGCATCTACAATGCGATTGGCGGTTCGAGCAGGGGATTTGCCTGCAGCGCTTGCGCTCTTCACGACTAAAATAGCCAATTGAGAGATAGCGATCCTCTGGGTCGAGATATTTTTGGACTTCACTCGAGCTAGAACAAAATCTCCAGTATATAGAAGCTGTCGATCTCCTTCGCAAAGCCAGCAATGATTATGGCATTTGACCATTCCCACTGTTCTCTCTTTTGTGACTCTTTGGGCTCTGGAGCTCATTTCTTTATTCATTGAACCTCCATTCACCATTATCGTGTCGCTTGGTCGACCTTCTTACCTTTCATTAATAATTACTTCTATTCTTTCTTCCTCCCTCTGTCTCCTGCCATAATTCCTCAAGGCTGGTCCCTGTCAATCTCTGCACTGGCATTCCTATTTCGTTATTCAAACACGAAGTTCATAACCTCTCCTTCCGCGGCTAAGTAGCCCCAGCAGTATGTCGTCCACCTCATCTTTGCAAGGGGCCCACGCTCCCTCAACCGCGTCCGATGCGGATGAGTCAAATTATATCCGAAGAACTAGAATTCTGCAATGGATTCGAATGGGCCTATGCGCCGTGGTCTTTGTTCTAGCTCTCACCGCTGTTGGAACTGAAGGCCATCCGCTCCAGTATTATAACAGCACTGTCCAGTACGACAAGGTGTATCTATCTCTATGGCCCGCGAATATTGAATTGCGTCCTTCAATTGCACTTATCGCATGTGGATTCATCATTGCTCTGCAGAGTCTCGTTTATCTAGTTGTGGCATTGCTGCCGTCGGTACGAGAACTATCTCCCGTTCCCTTTAGGTTTTTCAGTCGCTAATTTGATGAATTTGCTTTTTAGCCCCGTTCCCGGATTTTCTTCCTCAACTATCTCGTGACTGGGACTTCTGTCGTCGGGTTTATCGCGGCAATTATTGCCATCGCCTTTACCATTGTTTATACTAATCCCCATACCGACAACGGCACTTATCGCGGAGAAACCATCAATTCTTGGACATGCACGTGGGGGTTTGACAGCGGCAAAGACGCGAATGGGGGGAATATCGAGGCTGTCGTGGATTTTGCTCGACTTTGCAGGGAGACTCGGGCCTCGTTTGCGCTTATGTGCTGCCTACTTGTTCTTCAGTTTGGGTTGTGTCTTTCGGCGGGCGCGGGCTGGTATCTGGAGGTCGAGATGAAGAAGAAAAGAGAGCAAGGTGTTGCCGAGTTCCATGTGGACAAGGAAAGTATTTGATCGATGATTAGACACGGGTATGTTTTAATCAGTCTTGGGCAACGATCTTCGGATGCAGAGCATTCGGGCAGAGCTTGATGTAGGTAGCTATGGGGTATAAATTCGTTTATTAGCATATAATGTTTCAAGAAATGCCACACCTCTCCTTTCGCGATGAACTCTCAAATCCGAAAAGATGATTTGACCACCGGGACAGGTTTCAAGAACGGGTCGCCAGAGCGCGTTCAATGTCACAAATGTATTTGCCATTGGTGAGTAGACCATCTAGAAAGATCTATGTATCTATTAATTTGTACGGGGTATTTCTAATGGCTTGAATTTTAAAATCCACAATTACAGGATTCATATTGATTTTTTAGGTCTATACATCTCAATATCATATTTTTCGCTCTTTTAATCATACACCATCTCGATGGAGGTATGGAATCTTCATCCTTCGCTAACGTTTTGGTGAGCCCCTCGGCCCGATTTGAGCTCGTGACAACGTATCCAATTCATATCCCTCCTTCAAATGTATCAGGTGGTATCCGATTTCCACAAGCCGCGATCTTTGCAAGATCTATCACCCTTTTGTTATTGGTGTTAGTTTTGTTATTTTTGAACATTCGAGCTTCTTAGGTCCACGGAGATTTCTTCTCGAAGATTAGGGCATTCGGTTCAAAAGGTCCTCTAGCAGCCCTGCCACATTGTTTTCGGGTAAGTCCTTTTGGTCCTTTGCTGCAAATATTCGGTCTTGAATGAAGGAGCGCCAATTGCCTGTTAGATTGAGCTTCAACATATCGAAAATCGCGTAGTCGGGCATCGGGAATTCTATCTGAATGAGCTCGTTTCTGATTGCAAGAAGTCTTGCAGTATACATCCGATTGCCTAAGTTTTTGACCTTCATGTTGAGAAGCTCCTCCATCAGCCTGCCTCTTCGGAATTCAATTGGCTCACCAAACGCGGCCTCCACGACTTCCCACAAATCGTACGCCACAAGATTTTTGGGTATTGGTATATAGGCCCGTGCCTGAGCCGAAATACTTGAGAGTATGTATCCAAAAAGCCAATTGTTCAACCTCTCCCAAACCAGTTGATATCTCCGTTTGTTCCCTGGGTAATGCCTCTGCTTTGCATCAAGGATTTTAATGTCCAACAGCTTGGTTTGTAGGAGGATTTCTTCTCGTCAATTTTGATAATTTGAGGCGCCAGTTAGGGAAGTCACCTCCCTAATGCTCTGGACTTCGTCGTAAAAGCTTGAAAGATACCTTCCTTCGCTTGATTCGGGGTCGACCATTCTTTTCATGAGTTCCTCGAAAGCCGGATCGCTTCCATTCTCAGAGTCGGGATCATTCGATTCTTCACATAGTAGTTGTTTATCCCGGTTTTTCGACCCTGTAGTTGGGCCTGGAGATCTTTCTCCTCCCTGATCCTCACTGAATTGTACTATGGATCCATTTTTCGATCTGGCTGGTTGGTGCGAATTTTTGGTTTGCTGGGTATTCGAGCCTTCTCGCTGAGGTTTAGCGATTTTTTCAGTTGAGTGCTGGAGCCGCATTTCCAGCAGAGATTCCCCCAGAAGCTGCTCCCAATAGGCCTCTGTCAGTACCACATTTTTCTGGGATGATTCTCCTTTTCCGTGAATTACTTTGGTCTTCATCTCGGTGGCTTTGCCTTTATCTTTCAGACCCTGAAACTCCCCTCCAACTCCACTCCTGTCAACAATGCTTGCATCGTGTGCATCTGAAATTGGGTGTTGAACTGGACCTTTGGTCGTCTTCGTTGTTGTTGGGGTCGGCATTAGGGTTTCGCCTGATTGGCCAAGGCGCTTCTCGGCGTCTAGTTATCTTTGGGTCCTTGAAGATATTCGGTCCGCTCTGCCGTGGTTTTCGAGGAATTTGATTTGCCAGTCATAGCTTTTTTGCCTCTTGCTTTTCACTATTCGCTTTGGAGATCACTGGAAATCGTAGAAGTTTGTTGATTAAGGGCAAAAGAGGGCCAAAACGTTTCTGTCATTTTATCTCTCAGAAAGGGTTCTTCTGGCAGGGGCTTGTGCATCACGTGACGGAAGAAAGGTTCAAGTCTATGGAGTACTCCGCCAGTTGTAAACCTTCTAAGAGTGGCCAAGTCGAGAACCCAAGGAAGCTTTGCATGCATGAATCGAGATTTGTCCTCTAGGGTATGGACATTGGCTTTGCTCTAACAATATCTTACAATCATGCCTCCTGCTCATCTAGCCCCGCGCAATGGTGCCCCGGCCCCAGAAGATGGCGCGGCCCGACTATCCCTTGACGACGATGAACAATACAACTCCGAAGAAGACTCTGACTTCGACATCAACGCTCCTGTCGAGTTAGAGGACGAAAATGAGGATGCATCGGGTGCAGAGGCAGACAACCGGCCGCGCAAACGAAGGAAGCTAACTCCTACGCAAGGAGAAGACGAAGACGGAGAAGACTACGTTGTCGATGGCGCGCTGGATTCCGGCGACGAAGTCACGATTCGGAAAGCGAAGGAGAAAAGAGAGAAGAAAAAAGGAAAAGGGAAGAAGGTGGCCGGGGAAAGGGACAAGGATGAAGAAGACGATGACTTTGATTTTGGAGACGATGACGACGAAGTTGGTGGAAGGGGAGGATTCGTAAGGACGAGGGCTATGAAGATGAAGATGTATGCATGCACATTACGGGTGGAGAGAGTGGGCTATTTTGAATATTGATCCAATACTGACCAGCTACGTGTGGTCATAGGCAAGAGGATCGAAAACCGCTAGCAAAGATAGACGGTGCCACCGTTAACGTCGATGCACTATGGGCCCAGATGAACGCACCGGACTTTGGGACGACATCGATAGCTTCAGAAAACGAGAAACAACAAACTGAACTGATCGCGGAAAGCAGCAAAGTCGCTGACCTTCGTCACGCATCCTCGAGACCGACAAGCGCATCAGCCCACCCAGACGAAGAAACGATCACAATCAAACGAACATACAAATTCGCCGGAGAAGTCATATCAGAAGAAAAACTCGTTTCCAAAGATTCCGCCGAAGCAAAAGTTTACCTATCCTCCTTGGACACGACCAAAGAAAATTCAACGGACGGACAACAAACCAACGAATCTCCCAAACCGGAACCGGAACCCCTTCCGCTACGCAGGCCCCTCCGTCGCCACTCCCGCTTCGACCCAAATCCCTCAGACATGTACAAACGGAGCTGGGTAAAACCGTCAGGAGTCCGCCCAACGCCCAAGGAACAGCAAGACGCGGCCTCGCGCGCTACAGGAGCGAAATTGAACACTGTAATGAAGTCGAAGCTCGACTGGGCTGCGTACGTGGATAAAGAAGGAATCAAGGATGAGCTGGATGTCCATAGTCGGGCAAAGGAAGGATATATGGGCCGCATGGAATTCTTGGGTCGAGTAGAGACCAAGAGGTACGAGGATGAGCGGAATGCGAGATTGAAGGGAGCGAGATAACCCGTCTTTCGACTATCGCCGAAACAACCATGCCGTTGACTGTTATTGCAGTATTGGCAGCTCATGCTTATGCAGTTCTAGTGAATACGGGCCCCTTAAAAAGGTAAGGAGCGTCTGGATGCCGAGTCATACATGGGAACTCAGGTGTTTGGTTACGCTCGGCGGATCAATCGTTGCAAATATGTCATATTGTATGAAGTGATATCCGTAAACACTTACTGCAAACCCCAAAAATAGGCATTACACCAATCCCATCACCAGGGCGCAGTCACTAAAAACCAGGAAAAAAAGTAACGACACTTCTTTTCTGTCAGGTTGACTCGCGCGCCAAAAACACTGAAAGCCATACAAAAACAACTGGTACGTGAGGCACCAAAAAGAAAGGGTTGAAACATGCGCTGTAGATAAAACAGCACAATCAAGCAAATCAAATGAAGACGCTGTGAAGGATCATGTGAATACAAAAGATACGAGGCATCGAATACATAGAACATGCAAACGTATCAAAACCACCAATCCACATCCCGACTCATTCGAACAAACCACAAGCCATTACTCCTGCCAAATGTTACCAGATTATGCCCAAAGCAAAAAAAGAAAAAAAAAAGGACAAGACACCAGATTATATCTAGCACCACTGTAAAGGAAAACAAGAAAAGATAGTTTAAAAGTATCACCTGAAGTTAATGTCACTTACTTATTCGTGATAAGACAAGGCGCAGAATCAATTCAAGGGCGCTGCAACCACTTTCATCTAATGTCGTCCTGCGCCACCACCCATCATGCTATGTTGTTGCTGTTGCTGCTGTTGTTGTTGCTGTTGTTGTTGTTGCTGCTGTTGTTGTTGCTGTTGTTGTTGTTGCTGCTGTTGTTGTTGCTGCTGTTGTTGTTGCTGCTGTTGTTGCTGCTGCTGCTGCTGTAGTGCTTGAGCTTGAGCTTGAGCTTGACTCTGGGCAATTTGAGCAGCAAAAATTGCACGTTGATGGCCATTTTCACGGTCTTTTTTCATAACCTCGCTCACGTGCTGCCGTGCAACCTTCTCGAGGCCCTCGGAGAACTGGGCGCGAAGATTGGCCGGATACTGAGTGGGATGGCCATATTGAGCCATATATTTGTTTGCCATTTCATTTCGAAGACGTTGAAGTTGAGTTTGGTACAGATTACCGTAGTGTTGGGCAAGGGGGTGCTTCCTATTACTCGTATTGTTCAACCCGTTAGGCTGTTGACCTGTTTGCTGCGCTGCTGCTTGTTGTGCCGCAGCTATCATTTGTTGTTGCTGTGCTGATAACTGTGGCATATTGCCATGATGTTGCTGTTGCTGTGGCTGCTGCTGCTGCTGGTGTCCTTGTTGTGTGGCCTGCATCTGTGCCAACTGTGAGCGAAGCAGCTGCGCTTGATACGCCTGAGGATGCATCGACGGCTGCTGTTGTGGACCTTGTGGTTGCGGTTGCTGCTGTTGATGGTGCTGTTGTTGCTGCAACATATGTTGTTGGTGTTGTTGTTGTTGCTGGGCTTGGTGAATGTTTTGTTGAGCGACCGCATTAGCATGCATTTGCGCCACTTGCTGGGAGTTGAATTGATGACCCGCGGTGAGGTTTTGTTGTTGCTGTTGTTGCGCTAGTATTGCCTGTCTTTGCTGCATCATAGCATGTTGCTGTTGAGGGGTCATCATCATTCCGTTCATCTGTGGAGCCATTATAGCTTGACCCATAACTGGGGTTTGTGTCATGGTGGTGGTATTTGGGCTGCCATGACCCATACGTTGAGTCGGGGTAATATTCCGCATGATCGGAGTCGCATGAGACATTGCTGGAGTTCCGTGGGTCATCTGCGGAGTTCCGTGGGCACTCTGGCCTTGTTGGCTTCGGCTTGCGACCATGGGATGGCTCATCACACTTGGATGATTCATAGAGGTTGTTGGAACAAGCGGGCTGCCTGCAGCTTCGGCTGAACTACTAATTCCCATAGTAATTCCTTGGCTCATATTGGGAACCATGACATGATTTGCCAATGGCGAGGAGGCATGAGGCGTGGTATTCCGTACAATAGGAGAGGACTGAGGGCCTTGCGACACTGCCACAATGTGCGGTGGCGGTGGAGGTTGTGTACCTGGTATCGTAGCACTAGTTCCGCTAGATGGAGGCCGTCGATTTTGCTGGGCAGCAACAAGCTGAGCTTGGGTTTGAGCTTGGTTATTTTGAGCAGCAAGTTGCTTTCGTCGCTCTTCTCTGGCTTGCTCCTCTATTTGGCGAAATTCAGACCGACGTCTCTCCCTGTCAGCTGCTTCTTGTTCTCGCTTGGCACGATCTTGCTGGAGTTTCCGCTCATGATCACGCTTTGCCTTTTCCTCATATTGAGAACGGATATTCTCCAGCGTCTTGAACCTTGAAAATCGCGGCTCAAAAGGCGCGGCGCCGCATTCTTCATCGACAGCAGACTTGTTACCAGCCGCAGCTAAAGTAGCAGGCTCAAGGCGCTCATCCATGATAAGCATAAACCGCTCCTCTTCCGCCGCCAGTGCCTCATCCGCTGCCAATTCGGCAACGGTCCGTCTTCTAGTCTTGGGCGAAGGGGGTGGGTTGCGGTGGAGAGGAGACACTAGGGATTTAAGTAGCTTCTGACTCGCGTCAAAACTATCGACCGGATCTAAGTACAGCGGAGGGGCTGTAGCTTTAATGATTTTGGCCTCGAAATCCAACAGTTCGTGAGGTTCCACCATCATTTTTTGACGTTTTGCGGGATGCCCACGGTCAGTGGATGTGGCTTGAGCTGCTGTTAAAGGCGTAGTTGGTGAGGGCAGAGTCGCAGATCCTGGAGGCCGTGAGACGTTATAGGCTTGCGATTGCCGACGAGGCAACGCTCTGGGGTCGGGCGTCATAGATAAGACCGTTAACTCGGCTTGTAATGATCGAGGAGTCGGGTGAAGAACGGTGGTGAAAACCCTTGGCCCGGGAGGCTCTGCACTCGCATCACCGGATGAACCACATTGATTTTCCTTGTCTTTATTTGACCCGGATGCTGTAGCGCCTGGGGTCGTCGCGGTTTGGCCCCGCGGTAGTTGTTCCTTTAATTGTGGAGTACCATTGGCTCTCGGCGGCGGTTGAATCTGCTTTGGATAGGACGAATAGGGAGACGGAGTAATGTGTTCATTGTAGTTGTGTATTGAGAATAGCGAATTCTTTTCTTTGGAGGACGACTTTGATGAGTTGGGCTGATTGGATAAAGATTTGTGATCGATGACTCGGACAATAAGACAGCCTTAAACCGGTATAGTCAGAATATAGTCTTCTGCCAGAAGGCGCTTCAGATCAAGGTCCATACCTTCATAAAATTGGACGCCGCCCCTGAGCAATTCCTCCATCATATCATGGGGAACGGTTCCGGCTTTAATATGTTCGATGATGACTTTCATCTCGGAATTATAAGGGAAACTCCCATCCTGCTGCTCAAACCGGAAATGCGTCGGATGGAGGTGTATGGTGAATGACGGGGGTTGTTTTGAATATTTTTTCAGAATGTAGGACGTAGTTTTCACTGGGATTGAGAAGATTGTCATTAGCTTTTGCATCCTACTGTTAGGCATCAGCAACTTACCGTAGGGCTCAGGCATTCGCTTTGCTGGTCGCCTATCACCGTTGACAACGTCGCTGCTCCTTGTGCGTGTTGTGATGCGCAATCTTGACGACGGATCGGAAACTTTGAGCGACTCCTTTCTCGACCTAGCCAAGGGCCGGTTAGGCGCGCCATTGATGGCTGCGGAGTTCATTGATGGGGACGAAGCAGCTTGGGTCGTCGTTCCAGGCCTATTCGCTGAGATTACAGGAGAGGGAGACGGTTGTGGAGGTCTGATGCCATTGCCACCAGTTTGGACGAAGCTGGGTGTAGGGCGTTTGAGTTTACCAGCTGGCGCAGCGGATTTCGTGGAGACGGTGGTCGCCATGGTCGCGCAAGAAGCGCCCACAACCACGAGAGGGTTGTCGCGGTTAGGCTGAAATGTGTAGCAATCCTGTTAGACGAGCGTTTGACGGTCCAGGGCCTGATAAGATGATGGATGTGTTCGACATGTGGGGAAAGGTCGGCAGCTGTTCCGGGGCGAACGCTGAGGACGGAGGGAAATCGAAATCGCGTAATTATGAGAGGCAAAGAACGCTCTACATGGTTGAGAAACGAACAAAGAACACACAGCTGCCACGAGACGGGACCAAGACGAGATATGCCGACACGGCCGTGGTTGACGTTGTTGAGTATTTCGGGATGTGTTCCCTTCGTCGCTTTTGGTGGATTTGATGCCAAGGATGAGGGCCTCTTCCTGGGGGAGCCACGTGAGATCCTGCAGCTTAGGTAAGCGGCTTTACATAACATACAGTTGGGATATCGTCAATGATTGTGCCGTATGTACATGAATGCGAGCTAGGATACTGCATGTGTAATAAACGGATTTGGAAGGAAACAAAAAAGCAAGCAAGTATATGTAAAATCGTCCCGTTCCTCCTAGGGTATCTTTCCCTGGTAGCCGGTCCTCTGCGCTACCCCCGTAATCCGTGGTCCCTATCTCCCTCCCTTCAAAGATATGGAAAAAAGAAAAAACTCTTTCATAATGAGAAGAACAGAACGCCCCAATCCCCCGTGTAAAGGTTGACAACGGATGTACAACGAAGAAACACTCGCTGAGAGTTGTCATATTAGTTACTCGTGTCCGCAAACTCTGCGCTTCCAGTCATCTCCCGCCCGTACCCCATCCACAACGTCAATCCGTTTTCCTATACCAAGCACTCCCTCTTTCTGCCACCACTTTTCGGCTTTGGTTGCCACAGCGGACTCATCGTCGCTATCCACCAATCCTCCAAGCCCTCCTTCGTCGCCGACGACCACAACAACTTCTTTCCGTACCCAGGACGTTAGGTTGCGGACAATCTCGCCAGTGCCCCCGGTGAGGCTTTCCTGAATATAGACTAGGTCAGGCGAGATGTGCCGGAGAATGTGTGTGTGGCCCGTTGATGTGCTAAAAGGCATGATCATTGACTCCTGATCCACGAGCGCTTGGGCTTGAGTATACAGCGTCTTGAAGAAAGAAGACGCAGAGGGGAAGTCATCGGTGGTGGGTTTAGGCTCAACGTCTCTTAGGTTCTCTCCCGATTCCGCACCTGCAGCCTCCTCAGGGCTGATGTTGGAATAGGATGACGCCATCGACAAAACAGGGCGGGAGTTGCCCTCGGCAACACTTCGTGGTTGCATTCCTGGCGCATAGATGAGAACGAAGATACGGGCCTTGTCAGGTTCGAGATATTCAGGAAGGTGGGCAAGAATGGACTATTAACGTTAGATGCGTTCGGGGTCTAGCACAACCAAACCGGGCCACTTACAGCGTGTTCAGATACACTATCCTCATCGGCCTCTCCATTGGAGACAGAAGATACAACGATAGCAACAGTCTTCTTTTTGGCTGCTGGCGGTCCACTTGTGGACGAGGTTACAGGGGGAATTCCCCCGGAGCCCGAGCGGACCTGTGGCTCCGCAGGGCGGGGAGCAGCAGTTTCTTCCGCCCATCGTGAATGGTCTTCAAAATCATTTGATCCCTCCTCGCGAATTGCGCTCAGTGCTCCACCGACGGCGGCACCTGCGGCCGCGACGCCAGCCGCGACTTTCTTACTAGCACCATCGAGTAGTTGTTGGGGACTCGGTGACCGGCGCCAGGCACCTTGCACCCGAGATATGACGCTGTTTCCATCATCCAGCGATTGGCCCTGGCTACCAGTTGCTGTTCCTCTCGCGTATCCTGGATCCTCGCTGCCCGGGTCGAGCCCGATGGGGGTGCTACCCCCGGGGCCATCGTTGTATTCATCCTCATCGTCCTCGTTGCGCTCACTCCACACCCAAGCGACCAATCCAGCCGCAGCGACAGTAACGGTGACGGCAAGAGGTACCCAGTATCCAAGTGCTGTGCGACGACCACTTGAGCCAAAGCTCGTTGGGCCGCGACGGCGATTGTCTCCAAAGTACCGATCCGACATGTGGGGCAGAAATCAGTGGATGTCGATAAACAACTTGCCTTGTGCAATGAGCTGAATTGCAGTAAGAAGAAAGCGCATCGCGTCCTTTCCACGCTGGCTTGGGAATTCAGAGGATGCTGGTGCTCGGGTGGTCTCTGACCCCGTCCGTCGCAATGAAAACACGGGACGAATGGCTTCTCTCCCCTTCAGCCTCGGAACTTCCGATTTTGATGGGTGGCTGGGGGGTTGTTTGTTTTGATTCGCCCCTGTTTGCTCTGTTTGCTAAGACTACAAACACGACAACGAGATTATATAAGCCAGGCCTTATCGTCACGTGATAGATAGGGTTTTGAGCTCCTTCGTGAATGACTCTTTTTTCTTCTGTGGTTTTGGTGGCAGTGAAGAAAGAAACAAACGAAATCAAAAAAGCAAGAGAAGTGACAGCAAGCTCACAGATTGAATGCACATCTGTATCAAGAAGAAAAGACCTTCTTCTTGGCTAGGGAAATCCCTTTCTTTTTGCCTGTGTTATGAACTGCAAATGCTATTATTACCACCTCTTGTCAACTCTCATCCCACTCTGAAAACCAAATTGGAAATACCCCGCGAGCCCAGCAGTTGTGAGACCGATAAGAGGAACAGGCATATCTACTAGCCTTCTCTACACAAAAAGTTCAAAGGGTCATTATTCAGTTGGTGTTCCCTGAAAGATGCCTCATTCGGGACCGCCCCTCGGGTTCCAAGCCCTCATACTATGTGGCCCTGGTGTCTCCCTGAACACCTTTACATCCATTCCGGAAGAATTCCCCAAAGCTTTGATACCTGTCGCAAATCGTCCTATGGTTTGGTACCCTCTCGAATGGTGCTACCGTATGGGAATTACGAGTAAGTCTGCCTTGATCGCATGCCAGCACTACAAGCAAATCCTCCATTGGTATGCCCATACGCTACATGGAGCACTCTCATATGGAGAAGGCGGAATATGCATAGTTATATTACAAACCATGTCGTTTTCCCTTTTTGGGGGTCGAATTGCGGAATATGTGCTAACGAGCCGAACCAGACATTACACTCATCACTCCCCAAGCAAGTCAGGCAGCGTTAGAAGCTTCCTTGTCACAAAATCCGCACTTGACATCCCTCCCACCACCATCGGCCACGGTGATCGCTCCAGAGGGTTTAACTCTTACAACAGGCACCGCGGAGTTGTTGCGATTACTGGAGGTTCAAGCCTGCATAAAATCAGATTTCATAGTGCTTCCATGTGACTTGGTGTGCGATGTTCCAGGAGTGACATTCTTGGAATCTTGGATGACGATGCATGGCGCGTTGGACGCTTCGTGGGATGGAGACTGGCTTGAATCAAGGACTTCGAGCTTGATCGGTGTAGGCGGCGAGAGATGCGGCCGAAGAGGCGGAATAAGTGTTTGGTACCCTACGGCTCCGGATGGTGCAAAGACTAAGACCGAGGTTGCCGACTTTCTTGCCATTACCTCCTTGGATAAGGATGAGATGACTGCAGTACGCGCCGGTAATAACGGCCCCTCGTCCTTAGCAAAACTGGTTTATACGATGCCGATGGATAGTTTGAAGGATGCAATGGAAGAGCATCAGGCCCTACTAATGCGACACTCATTATTAAAACGTCATGGCAAGATCAAATTGTTGACGACCTATCGCGATGCCCATATTTATATATTTCCTTACTGGGTTAAGGAGATGGCAATGATGAATGAGAGATTCGAAAGCATCAGCGAAGACTTGGTAGGATGGTGGGCCAAAGCAGAATGGCAGAATGGCCTGGGCGAGAAACTAGGCCTACGGGAGATATTTGACCCCGACAGAGACCACGGAAACAAGTATAACATCAAGCGCGACCAAGTGGAAGAAGACATCGACTTGATGTCTATGAGCACCACAAAATCGACGAGATGGCTGGAAATCAACCCCAATGGAACTATGTCTAAATCAAGGCCTGCACCCTTGACTCGCAGCGACACACTCCAGGAAATTGAAGTGCGGCCTCCACCTAACAAGCTTGTCGTTCCACCCGTCCTTGCTTACATTCACTCCTCGAAACCGTCCGAACCATTAATGCGACGCGTTGATAACTCCTCCTTGCTCCTTTCCACCTCCCTGCACCTCGCTAAATTAGAGGCTATCAGTGAGGCGGGTGAAGAATCATCACCATTTGCCCACCAAAACAAGATCGCTCACCCGGCTGGTATCGCCCAGCGCTGCACCGTCACCAAGGCAGACTGCCTTATCGCCGAGAATGTCACCGTTGAAGAAAAAGCGGTCATCAAGGAGTCTGTTGTCGGGGCAAATTGCCATATTGCCAGCGGCGTCCGGCTGACTCGCTGCTTGCTCATGGATGGTGTCGTCATCGGCGAAAGAAGTCAGCTTACGGACTGCATCGTTGGGTGGAGAAGCAAAGTGGGACGCGAGTGTGTACTGAAGGAGTGTGAAGTGCAGAACGGGAACGTGGTTCCTGATGAGACGGATGCAAAGAATGAACATTTTATGATTTTCGAGGGTTTGGACGAGGATATGGCGGATCTCAGTGATGACGGTGACGATAGTCAGGAGTTAGATACGGTCGACGACCTTGGGGCTTAAATGTTCTTTTTTTTTTTTTTTTTCTTTTTCCCCCGCTTTTGCTTGAGAAAAGTAAATGAGGTTTAAGTGAACATGGGTTTTGTCCCATTCTATGGCCTGATTCAATACTACTTCAACGAAAGTTGATTTTCTGATTTACCCACAGTTCACCACATGAACGAAAGCTCAACGCATCTCCGTCCAAGAGTATACATAGCCTACTAGAATAGATATGCAACGGTAAAACAGAAAGTCAAGATAAGTCAACTTTTATTATGAGCGTTAGCTGCCTAAGTAAGTTATAAATTTTCATCGTAATGTATCTTAGGTTGTGCCCCGAATTCAGATGCACTGTTTATTGTTCTGAATGGAGTGTTTCCATTTTTGCCATCTCTGAGCCAGTGACCTGTTTGCAAAGGAGATTTCTTGATTCTTGTTAGGCCCGGCAGTTGGCCAGAACCCGGAGGCACTAAGAGCTCATTACCATCCAAGAGCTCTCTGCGATCTAGGTGATTACCATTACTGGATGAGGACAGGCTATTAGGACATTGCGGTTCTGTATAAACCCCTCTGTCTTCAGACCCCTCTTTCTAGCAGTATCTTTAGTGTTTTAGATTTCTACCTGCCTTCTTAGATCGCTTCGCCTTTTTAGTTAGTTGAGGTTATATCAATTCTGCTGCTATATCGCCTCCGTTCTTGATTTCGACTGTTGGCACCTTCATCTTCCTCGCTAGCTTGTAGTCGAGAATAGTTTTCTTCACTCGGCCAAAAGAGAATTCCCACTAATGGCAGGGTCATAAGATGATACCACTGTTGAATCCCAACATCATTTTGACAAAACCATCTTCCGTAAAAGAAAAGAGTTAAATAAGGAGTTGAACAGACACCGTTGCAGCTCGAATGACAGTGAATCCGCCGTCAACCAGATGATCAGCAGATACAGATTGATGCCACTCTAAAAAAGTGTCTCGATGAGGGTGCATCGCTGCATATCGGAAAAGCCGAGAACCTGGCCTTGTTCGTTCCAGATAACTGAACCACAGGCATTATCCACGTGGCTCTGAGACAAGCCTTGTCCCATGTAATCCCACCGAGTGTATATTTTTCAAACGAGCGGCAAGCTCTTAATCGCTAGGCTAAAAGAGAATATCCTTCCAATGCCACGAGTATTAGATCTGTTTCCATTGTTGATCCACCAGCTTTGACATTGTCCATTTCATTCCAAGCTCATAGGGCTTTTTAGCTCGTACACGACAAACACGGCTAAACTGCGATGAAACCAGCCTTCCCCTCTCTGTACCCGGTAAATGCACTGTCCATCACACAAAGTCACCTGCATTGCTTCATTTGCAGCAGAATCAACCCTGTAGATGGTTTCGACATATGTGAGCTTTCAAGGAGCTTGTAGATGAAGGTTTTTGCCATCTCGGAGTTTCTCTTCTGAAATTGCCTGTTAGTCTTAGACATCCTTTCCCAAACTTTTTAATTATTGTGTGCAACACCAGTATATAAGAAACTCCCATGAGGGAAGCGATATGACGATGCTGCCATATATTTATTTCCGTCCTGATCCTTTGACAATGATTCCAGCAGTTGTTAGGGGCTTTTTTCCCTTTAGCTTGTCTTTTCTAGGGCGGAAAGCACAAGCGCATTCAATTGTGGCAGATTTTCAGCGGCTTAGCATGAGATCTGCTGGAATTTCCTTGCAAATGGGCATGCTGCAAAACAGTGTGTGGGATATTTGTCATATCAGCAGCATCGCTCTGTAAGAAAAATAATTATAAAGTTGCATTAGCGTTGGATCTCGGTGATCTCAGTTAAGACCTGGATATACTGATTGACGAGCGCAAAAACTTGGTGTTTCAAAGCAGGATCGTACCCGGAGTGCAGGTCATCGTGCAGTCGTATTCGGTATCTAAGAGCCGAGCCGCTTGGTCAGTGCAGTGAGGGCCCTTCATCTGCTAGGTCAGTGGTAAGATAACTAGGTAGGGATGTCAAGTATAGTCATTGTGTCGTTGGTTATCACTGATTCTTCACTGGCTGGAGTGTTCACTCTTTTAGCTCAGTTGTATCTCAGTTGTATCTCAGTTGTATTTCATTTGATATAAGGTCAAAGGGAAGAGTGACGAAGGTCCTCAGTTTCAACAGCGCGCCTCTCATGTTCTGAGTGGCCATCACCAGACTGGTCCGGCTATCTGACAAGGGTAATGTGCAGGTCTGGTCAAAAGCTCGGATATAGTACGTTGCCTGAAGCATGTGTCTCCATGATGATGGTGAGTGAGATAGTAGCATATATAGAAACGAGGTCCTTTGGAGATTGAAATAGGACCTTTCTGGCCCTGGTGAAGGGGTTATGTGCCTCTTGTGGTCAGTTTGAAATGACTGGAGTTGCTAGAGAGAGCAACAAAAGCTCAAAGTACGGAGTACATATTAGCCGTATTGATGTACTAGGCAGTGACCTGAAGGCTGAAGAACAACCGTGGTAAGAAGCAGAGACAAGTACTTAGCAGCGGGAAGAGATGTAGTGATATATTAGAGCAGCAGGAGCACTTTAGGCAATACCATCAAATGAGATCCGAACTGAGCTGAAAGAGTGATCACTTTCCAGTCACCAGTCAGTGGAGAATCATCGTGATAAATAACCAAGGACAGCAAGTATAATTCTCCTTTCAAATCAGTTTGGAAAACAGGCGCAATCATTAAGGAGCGAATGGAAAAGGAGCTGGAGAAATATGCAGGGAGGGGTGGCTTCGAAAAAGAATTTGGAATAGAAAGAGACTTGCGGTGTAACTGGTTAAATAACTCCACGGAGCTTACAAAAGTCCCCTGTGAAAGGCCCAGGCGAGAACCCTCCAGCCTCCCCCCCTCGGCTCTCCACTGCCCCTCCCTCCC
>LJPK01000570.1:84446-101247 GCA_001430945.1 Amauroascus niger
CCCCCACCCCACCACCACCACCCCCAAACACGCAGCGAATCAAACTCCAGCCACCAAAAAGCCCCCCCGCCAAAAGCTCGCTAAAGAGTTTCCTAGTAACTAGCCGGGGGGCGGCAGAACCGCCTAAAACCACCGCTAAAGACTCCCAACCGCACAGTTAAAAGTTGTGGAGCTGATAACTAGCTAACTATTCTCGTGGCGTGGCGTGGTTGCTTGTAAACCAATGCTGTTCTTTTTCCTTTTTTTCACTCTTAGAAGTTAACTATCTCTTCTTGAGCATGGCATTAAAGGATTACTACCAGCGGGTCTCCATGTAACTTAGTTGGCAGGGACCAGCCTGCCAATTGACCCAACAATCGTGAGACTGATCAAAATACAAAATGAGTTTATAACTAGGTAGTTAACTTTGAGTTGGGCGTCTAACTATCAAACCCTCCGGCAATTTATTCACCAGCCGTTCTTAGATAGTTAAGCGCTAAGCCAGGATCGGGCCGGCGGGATAGCGGGTCCGCTCGCTCCACACGGACTTAATATTATTGCCACATTTCGATGTTGTGCTGTTTGACCAGGGCACTCCATGCATAACTAACTACGGAGCAGTTACGGAGTAGTTATATGTTGCCTGGTTAGATGCTCTTGAACACATCTGACATAAAAAAGAGCATTTCGAGCCATTGCTTAATAATAAGCCATGATATTGGTACGTAGATAACCACCTATCCAAAAAAAAAAAAAAAAAATGAAACTTTTTCTAGCCCAACATCCTCTATCCCGTCCCAAACTGTACTCCGTAGCTTCCTGGTAACTAACTACCTGAAGCATTTGCCTGTTTCACAGTAGCTACCGTTTTCCAGAATCTCCCAGATTTCCACCCAGTAATGCAGAAATTATGTACAGTACAATTAGCGAGCCGCCTGACACCAGTCGCAGTACGCCTCGCCTCGCCTCGCCTATCTTTACGAGATCATTCTCCAATCAACGAATGTCAAAAGCCCGAGAGCTGGATCAGCCCTCATCTCATGGCTCGTCGTAGCGGATATTCAGCTCCGTAGTTCTCTGAATGACCATCTGTCGCTGCTCCATCCCAGGATGGGAAGACTCGTCGCTGCTTATGCGGTGGGGATGATGATGATGATGGAGGTGTGTGTTCTGCTGTGACGACACCACCGCTGTAAATTCTCCCGGGGTGCCGGCAGCGTAGAACCCGTTCAAGTGAGCAGAGCCATTCTTGCCATTGGTAAAGTGGGTGAGATTGTTAGTATTGCTATTGCTATTGTTGTGGCGGTGGTTATAGTGGTCTGAATGACCGGACATGGTGGATGTTTCTCCGGTGGTGCTGGTTAGACCCACGTCTTTCTGCTCCTTGGAGAGCGAGGTGAGCATGTAGAACCCCTGCGTTCGCACGTTGGTGGAGCCGGAGTATATTCCGGACCCTGCGCCGCCGACGGTGTTGACGACGGCACCGGTGTGGAAGGGCTTGAGGAAAGGTTTAAAGGAGGTGACTGAGGTCGAGAACAGGGCGTAGTTCATCGCGGCTTCGGTCAGGATGTGCGGAATGATGCTTGAGAGGGTCGGCTCAAGGTTTCTGCTCGGAGAGAGATACATGAGGCGCATTGCGACGATGGGGATGAGCCTGCAAGTGGTATGAGCGAATTATGCCAGGCTTTTGACCGTATGTGCCATGTAAAGACTTCACGGTGGATGGATAGATGGACTGGACTGGACACGTACAACAAACGGATGCCAAACGCGGTGAGAATCAATATTTGTTTCCGCAGCTTCATCTGCAATCCCCAGACCAGGGACAGGAAGAACGACCAAAGCGCGACCTCGAGGACGAGACCCACCGTTTCAACGCTGATCCATCGGTGAAACTGCATACAACGTCAGCTACGTACTATCAGATATATCTATTCCAAAGTGAACAATAAAAATGCGCTTACAAGTGCCTGACTGCCATCCCTTGTCGCCCAAGGCCACCGAAGGTCACCGCGCAATGAGACCACGAGGATCGAGACTACGGTCCATATACTCGAGATGCCGGCCAGAATATGCGACATGCGGACCTGGGGAGCGTGACGGGTCAACTGCCCGAGAAAGAATGATGTCGACACTCTTGTCATGCCCACCGAGCCGATGTACGTTAACTGGCCCACGTAGAGTGCCTAGATTCGGACGGAGTAGGTCAGATATCACTTCCGTATCAGAGCCAGGTAGAAACAAAAAAAAAAAAAGGAGGCAAAGAGGTTCGGATTAGCTAGTCAGTTAGTTACCTTATCGACGGCCTGCGACGAGCCAATCTCAGTGAGAGCACGCCCATAGTTGTTTTCCACCGCCCAAAAGTTGGCCGCTATGTGCACGGCTGCGAGGACCTGGATGACAGACAAAACAAGCAATAAGTTAGCAGCTAGACGTAAACTCGTCAATCTCGGTCCATCTGTTTTCTCCCCACACGGACTAGCAGTTAAGTTCAGAAGGTATGGGAAAAGCTAACAATAGCGGCCACGACAGTGGAATCGGCATGAGCCCAGGTCTGTTTCCGTCCTAGAGACACCCATATTCTCACCCCGCAGGCGAACATCGCCCAGGCGAAGAACAACACCGTCGCCGTGCTGAGCCATGGAGCTCGACTCTGCCCTTCCTCTGCCATCCACACACTAGACACACACACACACACACACTCTCTCTCTCTCTCTCTCTCTATCTCTTTCCTTTCCCCTCTGTCTATCTCTGTCTCTCTCTGCTGAGAAACTAAATGAACTTTGGGCTGTGTCAAATGGGAGAGCGGGCCTAGCTCAGGGCATGTTTGGATCTGACCTGTCTCCACGACAGGTAACTAGAGAGAGAGAGAACTGCGATCGCTCCGGTTTTTATCTCTGGGAGCAACAGGAAATGAGAAGGGAAACCAACCCGAGAGCGAGGGATGTATCGTATCCATTCCATCTCCCTGCCAAGAACACCAACTGAAGGCCAAAATCTCGGATTGGAGCTTCCGTCGACCAACTGGTGGGAATGGGCAGCCATTGGTTAGCCTTCACTGCAACAGAAGCAAATATTCATATTGTTAGTTGAATAACCCTGTCGCCCCACGTCCAGCAGTTAACCACTTGCGGATTGTGCAACCGGGGGGAACTGGTGTGCTCTCCCATGCGATGGGTGGGATAACTACACAATCAAATGGAGTTTGTTCGGTCCGTGATCGAACCATAGTTAAATATCGGTATCGTCTGTTAACGTATATCTCTTGAGTGTCCCAGATGCATCGCCCGTCCTCGCCCGGCTGCATGCGCCTAGTCGTAGTGCAGAACGACGGACCCGGTGGTTTGGCTAGAACCTCCACGAGCGCCTTCAATGGTTGGCTCGTGGCGAGTTGTCGCGGCTGGTGTTTCTGACCGTGGCGTTAGGACGGCCAAATACATCCCTGGAGGTGCGTCGGTTGCCCGTCTAGCAGCTTGCCGCAAACCTTGCCATTCCGGTGCATGCCAGGAGATTTTTTCATCCAATGCTACTTTGAAACCTATAATAACCGGGGGGAAGACGGGAAGCAGGGGTGCAAGCCAAGTGAGGAGATGGAACTCTTCTTTCTGCCTTCTTCTTCCTTTCCTTTTTCAGGACTGTCCCATCCGTGCCCATTCTTCTCTCCTCCCTTCTTGTCTCTCATTGCCCTCCTTTCTCTCGCGCCTGTTGCGTGACTTGCAATTGCAATTGCAATCTTCGAGCATTGCAACATATTGGCCATCATCACCACAACCACCACCACCACCACATGGCTCGCCCTCGTCCCCGTCCCCATTCGCGCGGCAGCTATGAGGACGACATCGGGCCAACGACACCTGGCCTCCCTCAGAAGAATGATGTCGAATTCGACGTCCTTGAGGGTGCTGACAGCAAAGGTGCAGACACCGAACGTGCCGACTCACGGAATGGCGTGTTCCAATCAACCTCTGCAGACATCGCGGACATGAAGCGCATGGGCAAGGAGCAACAACTCGTGCGGCGCTTCCGGGTGCTGTCGATGGCATCGTTCGTCGCCGTCGCCACGGCGGCGTGGGAACTGACGGTGTTCAATGTGCGATCGGCCCTGTATAACGGCGGTCCGCCCATACTGGTCTATGGTATCATGTGGAACTTTGCCGGCTTCTTCCCCATCTATCTCAGCATGGCCGAGATGGCGAGCATGGCGCCCATTGCGGGGGCACAGTACCACTGGGTCAGCGAGTTTGCTCCCGAGAGCTTGCAGCGAGCACTCAGTTATCTCACTGGGTACGAATCCCCCCCTCCTGCCTAGTTGCTGTGTCTCAGAGATCCTAATTATTGCATTGATCACGTTTCATACAACCAGCTGGACATCTACACTCGCATGGCAGGCCGGAAACGCCGAGGGCATCTTCCTCGTCGGCTCGATTGTGCAGGTTCTCATTTCGCTCTACAACCTGGACTACGCTTGGCCGGCATGGCACACCACACTGCTAGCCATGGCAGCCGTTGTCATCTCCTACGTCGGTAACACGTACGGTTCCAAGTTCCTGCACATGTGGCAGAACGTCGTCTTCACGATCCACATTTTGGTCTACCTGGCCTTCATCATTCCCATTTGGGTCAACGCCCCGCGCTCCTCGCACTCGGCCGTCTGGTCCGAGTTCGTTTTCACAGCGGGCTGGCCAAGTGCTGGCCTGGCGGCGTTGATCGGACAACAAGCTGCCACTTTCACCCAAGTCGGCATTGATACGGTAAGCTCCTTACCTTCAACCCACCCAGCCGGCCAGATAACTAATGGTTCATACAGGCCGCTCACATGTCTGAGGAAGTCAGAGACGCGTCCAAAGCGGTTCCCAAAACGATGATGTCGATCTGGCTGGTCAACTCAGCGTTAGCCTTTACTTCATTCGTCACCATTGCCTACCATATCCCGGACATCGATGCTGCGCTCGAGGACCCCACTGAGTTCGCCATCATCTACATTCTCCGACAGTCCATGTCCCGCGAGTGGATGACAGTCATCCTCACCTTCATCCTCTTGCTCCTGATCTGCTCGAACATGACATACCTCGCTGCCGTGACTCGCGACATCTGGGCCTTTGGCCGTGACCAAGGTTTCCCCTTTTCAAACTGGATCGGCAAGGTCGACCAGAAGAGACACATCCCCCGCAACGCCATCGCCGTCACCAGCGGCATCAGCTTCTGCCTCAGTCTGATCTACATCGGTAGTCCGGTCGCATTCTACGCCATGACATCGCTCGTCACCGTCGCCCTTCTGCAGTGCTACTGTCTGAGTATCGGCTGCATCCTCTGGCGCCGCATTGCGCACCCGGAGACCCTGCCGCCCGCCTCGTTCTCGCTGGGCAAGTGGGGGATCCCCGTCAACCTGGTTGCCGTCTGCTATGCGTTCTGGGTGTTCTTCTGGGCGTTCTGGCCGACCGAGAACCCCGTCACGCCGGATAACTTCAACTGGGCGCCGGTGCTCTTCGTTGCGGCACTGATCGGCGCGGGCATCCACTTTGCGTTCGTCGCGCGTCACAAGTATTTTGGCCCGGTTGCCTATGTGCAGGGTCGGAAAATTCAGAACAGATCCAGGTGAAAAAACTCGCTTTGCTTTTTTTTATTATTCATAATGTGAGATCGTTATTCAAAAGGCACACTCAGCGCTTTTTCTCTTCCTTTTTTTCTTTTTGAACTGGGGGATGGCCTCCCGTCTGTGACGGCAAACCGTTTTTGAGTAGGCTCGGAGGAACACTGGGTGTAAATATAGAGGCTGCGTCAACTCCAGACTGCCATGCCGTGGGGCCGGTTCCGCTGCTAGAAATTCAGCCTTATTATGGCAACATCAAGGGAGTTGGTGATATGGAAATCTGATGCCATTTGTTATTCCTTGCGTAGAGAATAAGGGACTGAATGCCCAGGGAGCTGAACATGTTCACAATCCTATCCAAATCAACCAAGTAATCTGTTAGGATCTAGACAGAAACTAGAGGAAGAAATCTTGCAATATCATCCTTTTGAACAGCCACATAAATCCAAATTGCAGCACCGTGGACAGGTATTTGGGATATATGAAGCTTATTCCACTTCATTCTGTGATTGTGCCCTTCTTGCTCCTCCTTTATCTCTTGGACGAGGTAACGTCTCGCGATCTCAGGCGAGCTCTCGTCTCCCTTGCTTCTGGAATATCACAAATTTAACTCAAAAGAAGGCGCTGGAGAACCAAGCCAATAGTTTGCAAAAGGATTCGCTGACAGATCCATATTGACGAACGAGAGACAAGCCATGGCGGCGGAGAATTTTAAGCTAACATCATCGTGATAATAATAGCAGCGGTGATCAAAGATAGACGAGGTCCGGAAATACTCAAAATTGGGGACAAGGACTGCCTCAACAAGCGGAAAAGAGATTCAACTTCGTAGAAACCAAAGTTTTAACATGGCCATAAATCCAAGCGTAAACGAGAAAGGAACAAATGGGTAGAAGTTGTTGAAGTCGCCGGCTTTTATCAGCGCCAATTAGACCGACAATTTAACTCGGAAGTTCATTTAATTCTTTTGCACGACAGTATGCAGAGAAATCTCGGGTTGAATATCTGCAGGTCGCACATACGGCGACAGAAAAGCGTTCTCCCGATAGAGAAAGAATTCATATTCCTCTACCGAAATTGGTAGGGGAGGAGGCAATGGATTATTATCGTCCACTACTTCTTGGGGGTCTTTGTGTTGGCGCTCGGTTGAAACAGCAGCATCGGGTAGGCCAATTTCGACGTCGGTAGCATCCTCTGATTTTGATTCGACATTACTTGCTGCCGAATTCACCCCGTTGTTCTGTTTCCTCTTTTTCGCTCCGAAGTGTTGGGGCAGTGGGCTTTCCTTCACGGAGTTGCTGGTTTTGACATCGATAAAAGATTCCTTTGTCTGCCGTCTTTTCCGCTTTCGAAAAATATCCGGACGCCGTGCCGTTGTGTTTTCTTGGGGTTTCGCTTTGTTGGGATCGGGTTCTTTTTCTTGAGAGTGAGAAGCATTGCCTCCTTTGGTGTTTGAAGTATGTGGTATTGGCGGGCCGTAATTAATAAATTTCCAGTCGGGGATGCCTCCTGGCAGTGTCGGGTGATCAAGATGGTGCTGCGCCGAAGGCATCACGATCGCCTAGAATCTAAATACCTTTGAGAACCCGGCGGAATATTGGATTCGCTAACGAATTAGTTTCAATTAGAAACGAGTGACAATGGAGTGAATGTTGCTGTGCTGTGTACACCGCGATCAAACGATTGATCTGGAGGCAGAGGCAGGCCACTAGAGCTGAAAGATCTAGTTTCAATCACCATGATGCCATCGCCGGGTATGTCAATAGTCGAAGGAGTATCAGAAAGTAGGTATTGGGGGGAGAATTGAGTGCTGTATCTCTCAATGCAACACTATCATCCCATCAGTCCCTTCCGCCACTTGGTCTATACCTAGTAAAAACCAGCAGCTACCACTAGCAGATCGCTAAACCCAAAATTCGCATACAGAAGGAACAACATTGAACTTCAGTCTTCTGGGAAACGGTCTCTTTGATAAACCTAGCGTGCTTCCAGTCGGGAGACCGAGGATTCATTCTGAACCGGTATTCCCGCCAATACCAGCCGTACGGTTCTGGTAACTCAACGGACATAGCGTTTAAGTAGAAAATAGACTGCAGCTGTTTCCTCTTGTGATCCTCTTGTGGCCAAGTCAAGATTGATACATAGTAATCTGCACACCTCTCAATGTAGCCTCTACACCCAACGATCTTTGGGCGCAGTAGTTACATGCCAAGGTAGAGACATGACGGGGCTTCCAAGGAGGAGAGCCGCTAGAACGAGAATAAAACGGCCATGGAGTCTTTTAGCCAGGCTTCTAGCTGTTGTGAATCAACGCCAGTGCGCATTTTTGTCTCTTGATAGCACGACTATTACTGATGACAGTTTCATCCGAAGAGGGTATTTGGAAGTGGCCACCTATAGGAGGTTGTGACTTGCGTCTTCATTTTCCAGCAGTTGACCTGACAAGTCTGAAATGGGAACGGTGTAATAAAACAACTAAATCTATATTCAACGGACAGAAAGCGATGCGGTTGAAAAAGAGAAAAGAGAGAAAGAGAGAGAGAGGAGCAAAAAGTGTTGAAAAAGTCGTTGGGTTTAAAGATCACCAGCACGTGATGCGCTGACGACGAGAGAGAAGCCCAAGACTTCCCTTTGGAAGAAAGGGAAAAAGCGGGAGAAAGGGGGAGAAGACGAACGACCAACGACTAGGAAACGCCATCAACGGGCGAATGCAAACTAGCTGCACTCTTCTCGGCTGCAACATCCCAAACTCGCTTAAACATTAGAGATGAGTGGCCTCAAGGGGTTAGTGAAGGATGGATGGCATCCCAAGGGACGAGAGGGCGGCCGCGAGAGTTGGAGGGGCGACTTCAAGGGCATCAACCAGGTGGTGAGTCTTGTTCAAATCTCGGAGATCTGTTTTATTTTTTGTGGTGATCTGGTTGCTTTTGAATGATCCATCTGTGTGCTGATCAAACTGTGCGAATCTAGGCCGGATGGGTTGGAAAAGGAAAAGACCCCAACGCCAGCGAGAGGCAAGAGCATGTTTCACGGCCATTGTCGAGCCTGAGAGATCCCTCGTCTTTCGCACCGCCTCCTAGACGCGCTAATACTGCTGGCGAGGCGTCATATACTCCTCCAGTTCCTTCACGCCGTCAAGTTGACGAGAGCGACTACTCCGCGAAGCCTCCACCTCCCCCTGTTCCTTATCGCGCTGATACAACGGGGCTCTCGACCAGTCGCTTTGCTCCACCACCAGTCCGACAGAGTGATTCGTTACCCAGCCACGGCGGTAGCGTGGTGGGCAAACCGAAACCGTCTCTACCACCGAGATTGCCTCCCCGAGAATCATCACCAACCACTTCTGCGTCGATTCAACCACCTCCCCCATATGAAGCGACGCAAAGAGCCGCGGACCCGTATCTAAACCAAGGGGCTGTGAATCGCTTAGCGAATGCCGGTGTTTCTGTTCCGCAATTTGGTATCCAGCGTTTAAACAGCAATAATTCAGCAGCTCAAGGGCCAAACCATACCTCCACCGCAATTAATCCCACGCATGGGTTACAGTCGCAGTTTTCACGGCTGAATACTTCTTCTTCGCCCACCTCTTCGGCCCCTGCCGTGACACACACTCCCGTCCACGGCGTTACAACTCAACAACTCCAAACCGCAGCGACTACTGCTTCACATATCGCATCTCAACCCGGCGCTCAACAGGCCATCCACAACAACGCTTCCTCAACCGAACCACGTCCAGGCCTCACAGGGCGCGTCGACAACTTTCGAGAACGCCACGACGATCAAATACAATCCGTGAAGGGCAAAATCAGTGGATTAAACCAGAAGTACGGAATCACGAAGCGAATTAATAACTTCATAGAAGACCAAAAGTCTCCCGCTCATCCAGATCCTCCCGCACCTCCTGCGCCTCCGTCGGGACATCCCTCGCACCATGCAGCTGTCCCGAACCAACCGTATTCCTCGCCTAATACGTCGAGGCCGGATTTAAATGTGTTGAACAAGAGAAAACCGCCGCCTCCACCGCCACCGCCGAAGAAAGCGTCCATGCATTCTAGACCGGTTAACCATTCACCGTCTCCACCGCCGCTGCCTTTGGGTACGAAGCCGCGATGAGCAATGTTTCTTTTTTTTCGTTTCTCTGCATTGCTGGTCTCTCATGAGTGAGGTTTATATGATGGTTTTCGCACTGCCCCCGTTTCTCGGCGGCTTGTTCTGCACAGTCCGGCCTTTAGTAATTGTAAAGTGAGTGAGCGTATATATCAGGGCAATGCAGGAAGATGACTCTTCAGAATGCTCGCAGTCGACCGTTGTTAGATTAACCCTGTATACTGACTAATACATACGTACACGCCTGAGTTGTTTTCCACGATCATCAAGAGTCAAGCTGGCATGATATCGTGCATTTTGAAAGCAAGGATACCGGGCTAGGTCCTTCATCACGAAGAGAATCAAACTAGAAGTTGCAACCATAACTGTCGTTGTGACTATTTTGCAATTTATATTGGCTCTCTATGACCGGTCACTGCTTGGAAACATGCCCGTTCCTTGGAGGAGAGTGATTCCTCAGGATCTATATGACTGGGGATTAGTGACTATCCCATGAACCGCCACTGCTTGAAACACATGTATCCTCGATGCTATGTGAATTGAAAGGCTAGTCCCCAAGTACTTACGCATACTCGGAGTGTGCGGTCGAACAGCCGGACGGTCTCTATTCAATATTTGTTTCTCAGGCCAGCTATAAGCTTCTATCACTATCTACGACCTGAATTTACTCCTGCAGTCCACCACGAGAGAGAGCAGGCGGTTTACTTATCTACTACACACTCTCTAAGTGCACCACCAGCATCTTATTGAGTACCTCATCACGAATCATTTCTATAGATTCAAGAAACCGTCCTGCAGAAACTCGACAAACCCAAGAAAAGAAAAGAAAAGAAAAGAAAAAAGAACAACACAGCATGCCTCCCCATCCCTCAGAAGACATTCCTCTCTCCCTCTCCACAAACTGGTTCCTCACCAATCCACCAACATTTCCCTACCCAGAACTCCGCGTCCACGCCCCCATCTCCTCAGCAACATACACCTGGGAATACACCGAGCGCATCGACCCCAATCCAGCCAGCGCCCGCTCAGGAACACCAACCTCAAGCCAAGACTGGACCCTCATCGGAGCCGTACAATGGGAACTCGACCTGAGCATCTCCAAACTCCGCATCCAATGGAACTCAGCCAACCTCCCCGGCACCCTCCGCGCCTCCATCAAACACATCCCATCCCCCTCCGCCAACAAGCACCATCCCGACCCCACACCCGCCCAACTCCACCGCGCCTCGACCCGATACGCCCCACACATCCTCTCCTTCGCGCGCTCCCACCTCGGCACCACTGTCTCCGACGGCGAATGCTGGTCCCTCGCCTCCGCCGCCCTCCAACACACCCGCACCGTCTCCGACGCGCACGCGCACGCGCACGAACCCCCCCTCCCCAGCACGGGCCGCGTCCACGGCCAGCTCATACTAGACTTTGACGTGTCCTCTCTCGTCCCCTCGACAGGCATCCTGCAGGCCGCGGATGTGCGGCCGGGCGACATCATCGAGATGAGTGGGGCGCATTTCCGGCATGTGCGAGTGTTGCTGGGGGGCCGGGGGAGGGGGGAGAAGAATGTGCGGATGCGTGAGCATACGGCTATTGTGGAGCGGGTGGAGGGGGAGAAGATGTTTGTTATTGAGCAGAATGCGAAGGTGAAGAAGGTGGTGGGGGAGGGGAGTTATGATCTTGGGGAGATGGTGGAGGGGAGGGTGAAGGTGTTTAGGCCGGTGGCGGACAGTGGGAGGGAGAGGTTGAGCTTGGAGGGGGTATGTGAGGAGTGGTAGTTTGGATGTTATTTCGGTACAGTAACTCGTTGGCCTGCGCGTGTCATGATAGTTAGCTACTTTTACGGGTTGAATCAAGCAGGCCATCTTTATCATGGATCCCCTAGGCATTTAACTAACTAGTTACCGCCTAGCAGCTACTCTGTCTTTCTGGTTTATTTGTCAATTATTCAAAATTTCTTTGCATAACTTGAACATCCTCAACCCCCATTCGCAAAAAGGCCCCAACCACAAGGGAGTAAAGAAAGGGGATCCCCCCTGAAAATGACAAAACCCCGCACAACCCCCCAGACTCCCGAGTCCTGATCAGCACGTACCTCAGCCGACCCGTAAAATGGATCTGAAACAAAAAGTAACGGAAAAAAAAAGAAAAGAAGAAAAGAAGCACGGTGACAGCGAGCTTGTGCTTGGCATCCACTGCGAGCCGTCCACGGGCGTTCCCTGCTGAAACACCGGCCTGCATGGGGTGCAGGTGCTTTCGGGTCGGGGAGTTGGCGAGGTCGTGCCGTTTCTGCTCGCTGGCGATGGGACTACAGACTGCAAAGTTCCTGCAGGAAGGGCAAGGATTTAATATTGCGGAGACGTGCAGGAATGCATTTTACTTGAAAAGTATCCTAATCAATACACTCTTTCACACAGCAGACAATTCGTCAAGGAGGAAGGCCACACTTGGCAGAGAGCACAAGATATGTAACAGACATGGAAAAAAAAAAAAAAAAAAGAAAATTTATAACAAGAAATAGGCAAAAGAAAACCAAGTTCAGAGACAAAAGTTGCATCTTCAGCCTACCAGTTGATTAGGAAAAAAGAGAAAAGAAAAGAAAAGGAAATTGGAAACAATTGTACCACGCTAGTTAGACGAGGGAAGATCAATGAAACTAGACACTGACAGACAGACAAAATGAACAACCCATTAAATAACTAGTATACGGGAACAGAGGAAAGAGAAATGGAAGTCTTCTTTTTAGTTTCGTGTGTATATGAGGGGAGTCGTAAGGCAGGACGGTTTCTTTTTTATGGTGCTGGGAAAGAGGGAGGTAGAACGCAGCACAGGTATAGAGAGTTCCAAGACTTGATGCGGAGGGCAGGACGGGACAGGCTTCCGGGTTGTCATCAAAAGAGAATATTGTTTAGAGACGTCGGGGTCGAGCTGACGGGTCTTCGGGTCGAGAATGATCGGACACAAAAGGCAAGGCGAAAATAAATAATACACATAGGGAACGCTAGAAAACTGCTTTGCGGGAAAAGAACGCCGCCTCTGATGCAGAATCGTTAAAAAAAGTGCGTATAGACCTTGGATGATTCATGCACTTCCATCTCCTACTCAGCAAGTCAGTAAATCAGGATCATTCGCAAGTCCCGATGGCCAGGAGAAACATACCATTTTGAAGGTATTAAGCTCCTCCTTGATCTGTTGTGCCAAAAGAGGAGTCAAGCGATTACAAGTGGCGATATCACCACGGCGATCATACTCGCCGCTGGGCCATGTATCATGAAACTGAATTCTAGGGCTAAAAGAAATATTTCTGGAATGATTCTGGGGAGTAACTGGAGCACTGTTTGCTCGGGGCGCATTAAAGCGGCCACCTGGAAGAAAGTAGTCTTCGCCTTCAATTGTTACGGAGTCTGTACGGCGATGGCCAAAGCCTGGAGGTCGCTCGTCGCGTGGTGTGCTGGGAACACTGGAATGTGGAGATTCTGTGAAATGAGCCTCAGAAGGGCGCATAACCGGCGAAGAGCCACCAGGGATTGTTCCTGTAGAACGTTAATATACGGCCACACGAAAGGCAACTTGCGAGGGAACATACTTTTGAGAATGCCCTTCTTCACGGCAGCTAAGATCTCGGCTCTTTCCTTATCTCCACCCAATATACTCTTGCGTGAGCGAAGAACCTCACTTTCCTCGACGCTCTTTCCCGACCCCACTGTCTCTTCCGAAACGCGCTCATGGGCTCGGTTATTGTTGGGCATATCTAAGGCAGGAGGAGATATAGTCTCGCGTTGAGCCTCGACCGTCACCCTCGATACCTGAGGTACCATCGGTTCTTCTCGACTGGACTCGAGTGATACATTATGCAAGGATTTTGGTCGGAATAGCCCCACGAGCGAGCGAGTCGATCTTTTGACCCCCTTGCCCATTTTACGCAGCATGATCGAAGCAGAAGAAGCAGTAGACGAAACCGAAATGTTGTCAGTGGACCCAGTAAAAAAACGACGCTGGCTCGTGTAGATGTTTTCCCCGAGACCACTAGCTTCTTGCTTTTGGGCAATCGCAGCTTGCTCAGCGCCCAATTCTTCATCGAGTTGCTGTTTGCGGGTCATCTCTGGAGTCTCAGGCGAGGATGCACCTCGAAGCTCTGCTACACTGCTAAATGAGAGCGCCCGCCGAAGTCTGGACTTGCTGCTTTTTCCACCCTTTTTCGATATTTCGCTGAGCCGTTTTGCAGCGGCACTCTGGAACTTAGGTTGTTCAGCTGGTGCATCTCGAGAGTTTTCTTCCGTTCCCTTTAGGGGGCCGTTGCCATCCATGTTCATGGTTTTTGGAGGAGAAGAATTAACACGGTGTGACCCTTCGGCAGGTCGACATGGCACCGCAGCGACCGTTTTGGAATCATGCTTGGGGGTTGCAGATAGGTTGTTGGCCTTGAAAATATTAGTGGTGAAGATGAAAAATTAAAAAGATGGAGGAACTTACCAGGTTTGGCAAACGAGACGGAGTTTCCAACCCACTTCCAGCCACGGAGCTCTGCATTTGAGAAGGATCTTCTCGTGATGGTGGGGACGATTCCGTCGGACCTAGGGGCGACTTGACTTTTGGAGAAAATTCTGCAGGTGCGAGATTGAGCAAAGCGGCATTGTCCAAGCTTCCAAGACTTCTACGTCGGTACCTCTTTGCAAGTTCGGAGGTAGTCTTCTCGGATGTCGGAACGTCGTCAGCACTAGCATTTCGACTGTGTTGAGCAAAATTTGTCTTTAGTTCAGGAAGCTGAGGTCGAGAGAACGCAAGTCCTGGGTATTTCTCGCCCAAGGCTGCATCAGACGTCGCCGATGGGTTCGGTGTTGTTGCTGCAACAGTATTTGCAGTGGGTGGAGGATTGGCCGCGTCGGCACGTCGCTGGCCACGACGGTAACGATCTGGAGATGGTTTTGGGGAGGGAGATGACGGAGCGGGGGGTATTGGCATTGTGAGGGGAGGGAAAGACAGGTCCACAGTGGACAAGGGGCGAGGCGTACGTTCAGGCTTCACGCGACGTGTGGGTAGAGCCGAGTCGTCCTTGGAACGAAATGAATGGATCGACGATGTAACGGACGCAGATGAATTAGTGGATACCGAACCAGCAGCATAATGATGGTGCGCACGAGGGGGGATTACGCCGGGATAAGTAGGGGTAAGGTCTGTCAGTGACGAGTGACTCCAACTATCCGCTTTCATCTGGGAGAGAGTATTCGGACGTAATTGTTGGTTATTACCTGCGTTGGCCAAACTGGGGGTGCTAGTGAAAGCATATGGGGCAATAGGTTGGGTTGAAGACGAATTCGAAGTGGGGTGTCTGTAACCCGTGATGGGACCGACGCCACTGTAAGATTGCCGGTGGTGCTGAGTGTTCCGAGCCATTTGGTATTGATGCTGCTGTTGGTGCTGCTGTTGCTGAGACTGCAATTGCGAGGTCCCAGATGAAGAGGCGGGACGTGGTTGAAGCAAGGTGATTGTAGTGGCTTGCTGAGGGATGGTTTGAACCAATGCGGCCATGATTGACACGCTTGCTTTTTGCTAGTTCAGAGAAGAATAGGAATGCAAGACAAAGCGAGCGAGTGATGCACAGAGAGAGTATGTATATGTATGTGTGGGAGTGGTCGTGCAAGTCCGAGTCGAAAAAGGATCTGCCGATAGAAGCGTGTCCAGGAAAGGATGTCTTGTGTGCGAATACGGAGTACAGAGAAGGGCAATCTGTCACAGCAACACAGATTCAGTCAGCAAAGAGGTTCAAAAGGTAGTCATCAACAAAACAACGCGAGATTCAACAGGTAATGAATGGATGCAGTGCTGCTTGAAACAGCTTGGGCATCAGGATGAGGATGAGCCTGAGAGAAGAGAGAGAAAGTGAGGGAAAGGAGGGGGTTTCGTAGGAAGGGTTGGAACGAGTTTCGCATAAACCGCGGGAGGAAATAGGGTCTCACCAAGACATGAACTGTAACAAAAAAAACAGAACTGGAGGGTGAGACAGACGCTTGAGTGGACAATGCGTTCAACCACGGCGAATGAGCATGACGGGCGATGGGGAGGGTCGACGGCTTTCTTCGATGGATTCGTCAGGGTCTCCAAACGGCCCTGGGGTTGAAGAAAAGGGCAAAAAAAGAAGGCAACCCACGAGCTCGTGTTGGCGGGTGGAACAAGGGACGACCTAAAAAAGAAGAAGGGCATAAAAGAATAAAGAGGAATATTCAAAAGAAACAGGAGCAATAAGCAGCACTTGGACGCAACAAGCAAGTCAAGAGAGATATATTATGTTTCAAAAAAAAAGTGAGAAGAAAAAAGGGCCCAAAGAGAAGAGCTGAAAAGATGAGGGAGAGAGGCAGCAAATCAAACGACGGCAGGGCAAGGGAGAGGGACCAACTGAACCCCCTTCCAAGAGGCGATAAATTAATAAGGCGTTGAAAACAGGGGGGGTCAGAGGTGGGCGGGAAGAGGACGAAGGTCAACGCCAGCGATGAAACGAAAAGAAGAAAAAGGGGAGTAAGAAGGTCGAGAAAGTGAGTGGGCAAAGCGAGTGAGAAGAGGAAGAGAGAGAGAGGAAGTGTGAGAGAGAGAGAGAGACAGGCAGTGAGAGGAGGAGGAGGAGAGAAGGAAGAAGAAGAAGAGGAGGAGAAGGAGGAGGTGAAGTGAGAAATGGAAGTGAGAGTGAGACAAGCCAGACTAAGCTAACCTAACCTAAGGAATCAAGAGAGAGAGAGAGAGAGAGAGAAGAAGAAGGGGGAACGGCCACCACATGCGAGGGAGTTGAGAGAGTTGCCAGAGAAGAATTGCCAGAGGAGAGAGAGGGAACAGGAACAAAACAGAACAGAACAGGCTGGCAGAGGGCAAAAAAGGAAAACAGACGCTCGTAATTACAGTACGGGAACACACGCAGAATAGGGGAAAATAGCCCTCCCTCTCCCTGGCCAATCACCACGTCGGGTTTATTACCTGCTAGGCCCTGGACAGCCTAGCGTCAGATCCACCACGATCGCCCTGGTGGTCGCTAGGCAGACCGCTGATTGGCTGCTAACCTGGCTGCGCCGCTTTGAACGAGCTAACGCCTGCTGAGTCAGCGGCAACTTCTCCTGGCGGATTCGCACGCCCCTTCCCCCCATGCCC